>OY986975.1:20737209-20884092 GCA_963920575.1 Narthecium ossifragum | reverse complement strand
GATACATATCTAATTTCTGAAGATATGGGGTGAACTGTTGCTCCAGGAGCATTTAGTGATTTCATTAAGTTTTTGAAGATACGTGCATGTTAGTCTTGAGATATTACTGCATTATTATCTACTTGTGAAGACAATTGAATCTTATTGGATTTTTGTTTTTGAACAGCCGATGGCTCGGGTAGCTCTGCAGAGAAGCCCTCTCTTGCTGATGTTGAGCCACTTGTGGAGGATTTTGCAAGCCGGTGGAAAGCTGCCATTGAGCTGATGCACAAGGACGTCATCACCTCGTTCAGCAACTTCTTGTGCGGGATGGAGATCTTGAAGGCTGCATTGACGCAGCTGTTATTGTACTATACCAGGCTCACAGAGTGTGTGAAGACAATACCGGGAGTTCTAGTTCTAGTTATCAGATCTAGTTCAGTTGATAATCTACAGTGTCTTTGTGTTCATTACAACTCCCAACACTTTGTCCCTGCTTGTAGCATGTGTCTATTCATGTATCTTTCCTGTGATTGGTTGCAGCAGCAAACCCCTTTTTGCTGCACTAATGCTTCCATTTAGTGAGCAATCATGAATAGTATTTTGTTGTCACATCTGAATTCAGGATATGGTAGATACACTATACAGTATATGCATGTATCTTTGACGCTTGTGGATATAATTTGATCCTTATCAGCCAGTTCTACTTCAGAATTCCCAGTTTGGCCTATAGGCAGAAGATTTGTTGTACATGTTTAAATGATGGAATTCCATTCTCTTTGTCTTCAAAAGCCTTCTCCAGTTGCTGCAATCTCGCCTAGAGCATGTAGACAAGAATGCATTCTAGCTCAGATGAAATGCATATCACATTTAGCAATAATACAAGCCCTGCAAATGGTTAAAAGAAGCAATTTGTACGTCATATGACATGCTGTTTATTTCCAATCAGTGTGTAGCCAATAGCTTGCAATTCTGTGTAGAACACCACATGAAAAAATGAGCTCATACATATGTGTTGAAGTTTCAAATCTCTGCACGCTCTCATTGGCATTACCAACATATGCCACTCTTAAAGATTTCAAAGTATGATGGAGACAATATAAGAGTTTCACATGAGAGGAAATTACACATACACACGTAGATTTACAAAGCAGTTAATGCACACAACAGGTAGATTTACATGGTGAGTTTTCAGATTTAAACTCTATAATTTTACAAGGATCTCGGCCATCAAAACAAATAACCAATTACACTGAAATGAATACAAGGATCTCGGTCATCAAACAAACACACAACAACACAAGCAAATTAATCTTGTTTTGCATTTTTTTCACCTCCGACAACAACCTAGGATTTTTTTCACCTCCGACAACAACATAGATGCTCATTGCCTCATTTCCAATCCTCTGTTAGAACAACAAGTGAGGCATAAAAATCACTACCTCATGATCTACAAAAGGAAGGCATAATGTCCAAAAGGAGGCATAATGTACCATAAGCAGATGAAGCAGAGGAAGCAAAGGAAGCAGAGGGTGGCTTGTCGGACATGCCGTCGTGCTCCTCCTCGCCCTGTATCCGTGTCGGGATTAGGAACCCTGAGAAGCTGCCGCTGACAGGCTGGAAAGCAACCGTCGGAGCTGACAACTGGAATGCCCTGTATCCGTGCCGGCACGAGGGAGGACGGCTCGAGGGAGGCCGGTGCGAGGTCGAGGGAGGTCGGGGCGTGGGAGAGGGAGGACGTCTCGAGGGAGGCCGGCGCGAGGTCGAGGAAGGCCGGCTTGAGGGAGGCCGGCACGAGGGAGGTCGGGGCGTGGGAGAGGGTGGACGGCGCTAGGGAGGACGGCACGAGGGAGGACGGCTCGAGGGAGGCCGTCACGAGGGAGGCCGGGGCGTGGGAGAGGGTGGACGGCTCGAGGGACGCCGGCTTGAGGGACGCCGGCGCGAGGACGAGGGAGGCTGGCACGAGGGAGGCCGGGGCGTGGGAGAGGGTGGACGGCGCTAGGGAGGACGGCTCGAGGGACGCCGACGCGAGGTCGAGGGAGGCCGGGGCGGGCGAGGCGTCGGCGGCGGCCCCGACGTCTAGGGCACGGGAGAGGGGCTCGGGTCGCGTGGATAGGGGAGGGGTTGGGGGCCGACCGGGTCGGGGTTGGTTAGGAACTTAGGAGAACTTAGGATGCTTAGGGTTCCTAAGTGTCTGGGTTGATCCTGGCCGTCCGATGGGGATCGGACGGCCAGCAACCCAGTTTTCCCCCTAAGCCCGGGAAAACATGTTTTTCCCCTAAAATTCCTCTATATATACATATAAAATTCACGCGATCTCAGCAATATGTTCTCCAGATTATTTTAATAACTGGGCATAAAACTCAGCGTCATGTTCTCTTAAAAAAAATAGGAGTACTCTCTTGTGCGGTGGTGGTGGTGTTTGGCCAGTGATGTTTGACTTGTGTAAGAGATTGTGAGCCACCAATCTTTAAAAAAAGTTCTCAACTTGAAGCAACCCCACCTATAAAAAAACACTATGTTATGTTTCTGGCTGTGGAGGGTTCACGGGCTCAGCTTGGGCGCGATGGGGCCCACGGTAGTCACGGGCTCCCGAAGCCCAACACGGATGGGAACAAAAACGCCAGCGGAGAAGGCCGCCATGTCAGCAGGTCCAGTTGGGTAAAGCTGATTGGATGGGCCCCCCATCCCCTCTAGATATTATGTTCACGGGGAATTCTCAGCCACGAATTAGATCCATCGTACGGCTTCCCCCCCAGAATTAAGTTCCAGTTACGATAATACCCCTGGCTCGTGATAAATATGAAACGATTTTCTTAAAAAATTAGTCAAAGTTACGAATAAATGAATAAATCAAGTATATATGTATTATTATACACTATGGTGTCAAATTTTTTTTTTCATATTAAAATTAAAACTATGATTTCTTGAATTAGGTGACGCATTTGGGGATTATATTGATAAACGAAAGCTTCCATAGCTCTTTTTATAATGTAATTTTACAGGAAAATCCAGGGCCAGACGCGAGTGGTGGCCCCCAATTAAATAAGAGCCACAAAGGGGCTCATGTGAATGTGTGAAACCACCAGCCAGAAACATATATATGGGACCATGGCCAGCCTGATGGCTCCCTTCCCAACCATCCTAACTGTTTGTTCCTTCCCTACTCCATCACATTCGCATTACTGTGAGGCCCCTAATTTTCACGATATTATTGATTGGGCCCTTCTTCTACGTACCTAAGTTGTTGATGGGCATCTTTGTCCATTATGGAATTGCGGGGATAGCAACAAGCCAGCGTGAGGTTGACGGACAGGAGACTCGGATGACATTTGGAGATAACGACTTGGTTGGGAAGCCGACCAATAACACACCCGCTCACATGCGGGCTCAAAAAAAAAGAAAGATTTACGTACAATCATGTACGTTGCACATTGGCTCAATCAATAGATGTCTGATGTCTATTGATTGAGTCAGCTAATTCATTGTTAGTGTTCTATTGATAGATAAATTGATCTAATCCATCGGTAGTATTTTACCGATAGATTGGATGATGAGATCGGTAGGAATTTACCGATTGAAGGGCATGTAAGATGTACATGTCCTTTGTCGTGTACTCCAATCATGACCCCTCAAATAATCAAATATGCTATGATACTAGGAAAGAATTCACTACTCAATTTCAAAACTGAAGCTGATGAGAACGCGTTTATATTAATACAATCTAACAGTTGTTGGATGGCAAGAAATGAGCAATGAAGATGAACTTAATTGATGAAGCTAACATAGTATTATATGAGTAATCAAGAGGTTGAGTCTTATTCATTCAAACTTACACATGAGCCAATGTCTTAGACTATAATATAAATCATCAACAATTACATTTATCCAAAATTACAAATCATGGATCAATGGGATTGGGGATTATTATGGTCTCTGAGCAAGGTTAACTGCTAATCCCACCCCCCACAACATCCCAACCACCACCCATAAAAAAACCGAGACCATAGAGATGGCTCAATCCGGCCCTAATCAACCGAGTCATGACTCACCACCCAAAAAGGAAGAAGAAGAAAGCTTTATATACTTTACTATCACGTAGTTTTGTTCAAGTTTTAAAAAACTATACAAATAAAATCCAAAAACATAGGAAGGGTAGAACTGCCAACAGACAAGCCACTATTGGATTATGTTCTGTTATATGGGTCACCCGGCCAAACCCCATAGATCCAATCCAACAAGAGTAGGGAGGGAGGAGACATTATATAGGAGCCAAGAAGGTTTACTTATTTTAGAGCTAGAGACGCATAGAAGTTGAGCTCCCCAAACCACTCCCATGAAGAAGAAACAGGGCTGTGAGATAGAAGCCAGAGGAATCAGCTACAGGATCCCCCTCCCCAGGAGAGCCCATCCACTAAAAATATGGAGTAGAGATGAAGAAGATGAGCCACAGCCACAGCCACAGCCAAACTTTTTAGAACAGCTAAAACAAGAAGCTAGTGTACATGACATGGTACTGAGTGGAAGAACCAAAGGTGGTGGTGTTGGCTATAGACACATACTGAAGAATGTTAGCTGCATAGCTAAGCCATGGGAGCTCCTCGCCATCGTCGGCCCTAGCGGCGCCGGCAAGTCGACTCTCCTGGAGATCCTCGCCGGCAAGCTCGACCCCCAGTCCCTGTCTCCGCCCGTCTTCGTCGATCGCAAGCCCATCGACCGGGCGGCGTTCAAGAAGATCTCCGGCTATGTCGAGCAGAAGGACACCCTCTTCCCCCTGCTCACCGTCCGCGAGACGCTCATGTTCAGCGCACGCCTCCGCCTCCGCTGCTCCGCCGCCGACCTGCATTCGAGGGTCGACTCGCTTATCAACGAGCTCGGGCTCGGCGGGGTCGCCGAGGCGCGGGTCGGGGACGGCCGCAAGGTCCGTGGGGTCTCCGGCGGCGAGCGGCGGCGGGTGTCGATCGGGGTCGATGTGGTGCACGACCCGCGGGTGCTGATTCTCGACGAGCCCACGTCGGGGCTCGACAGCACGTCGGCGCTCCAGATCGTCGACTTGCTCAAGGGCATGGCGGAGAGTCGCGGCCGCACCGTCGTCCTCAGCATCCATCAGCCCGGCTACCGCATAGTCAAGCTCTTCAACTCCGTCCTCCTCCTCGCCGATGGCGCCGTCCTGCACCACGGAACCGTCGAGAAGCTCCACCGCCACCTCACCGACGTCGGCCTCAACCTCCCCCCACAAACCAATATCGTCGAATTCGCCATCGAATCCATCCAAATTCTCCAACAACAACAAAAACATCAACAACAGCAACTCACACCGATCCAACCTGAATCACTAGAATCACCAGCAATACAACCAGCTAGATGCACGCTCCAGCAACTATTTCAGCTCCACAAAGTAGTCAGCGAGGAGTGCATCGCCGGCGGCGGCTTCGATCCGTGCTGCAGCTACGCCAACTCGTGGCTCCGGGAGACCGCCATCCTGACGCAGCGGTTCCTAAAGATCGTGTCCCGGACCAAACAGCTCTTCGCTTGCCGGACCATCGTAATGCTCGTCTCCGGCCTCTTGCTCGGCTCCATCTTCTTCAACCTCGCCGAGGACGCCACCGGAGCCCGGGAACGCGTCGGCCTCTTCGCCTTCATCCTCACCTACTTGCTCTCCTGCACCACCGAGGCCCTCCCCATCTTCCTCCAAGAAAGGGAGATCCTAATGAAGGAGACCTCCCGGGGGAGCTACCGCGTCTCCTCCTACGTCGTCGCCAATGCCGTCGTCTTTCTCCCATTCCTCTTAATCCTCGCCGTCCTCTTCGCCGTGCCGCTCTACTGGCTCGTCGGCCTGAACCGGAGCCCCTCGGCGTTCGCCTACTTCGTGCTCTTAATCTGGCTCATCCTCTACACCGCCAACTCCGTGGTGGTCTGCTTCAGCGCGCTGGTGCCGGACTTCATCGCCGGGAATTCGGTGATCTCCGGCGTGATGGGCTCCTTCTTCCTCTTCTCGGGCTACTTCATATCGAAGCGGAGCATGCCGAGCTACTGGGTGTTCATGCACTACATATCTCTGTTCAAGTATCCGTTCGAGGGGTTCCTGGTGAACGAGTTCACCGGGAGGTGCCTGGAGGAGAGCGCCGGGGTGTGTTTGATCGGAGGGGATGAGGTGCTCCGCCGGGAAGGGCTGGTGGATAACGGGAGGTGGATGAACGTGGTGGTGATGGTGGGGTTCATCTTGGCGTACAGGTTCTTCTCCTACCTCATACTTAAGTGCAGAAGCAGGTGCGCACAAAAGGGTGGGCTTAAGAAAGCTCTTGTTTAAGTCACTCACTCATCAGTTGATCCAACTCTACTCAGCTGATTCTAATATAGTTACTATCAAAATCAAGATGAATAAGTGGAGATTTTCAGTCTGCCTAACCGACTAGTAAAATTGGGCGAAGCACTGCATCATCCACTCCGTCAATTCCGCTCTCTGCTTCACCAAACAGTTGCTAGAACCTTAAATTCGTCCTCTCTCGGTCTCTCCTCATTTCAATAGGGTTGTGAATTTCTCTCGTCGTTTTTTTTATAGGATTGTGAATTTTGTGGACAGCATAAGCAAGGTTTTGGATAGCTTGTTGACTTGTGGTAAAATTAGTTTGAAGTTTTTGGGTGCTTAAAAAAATACTGATGGACATTAAGAGGCTCCCATTGCTCTTTGTCGTAAAATACCTTAAATAATAAAATTGACGGTTTTCTTAGCTGTTTTTTTTCCGACAATATGTGATCTGCTAACGTGGTATCGGAGCAAAAGAATCTCTCATGTGAGGCTATCCATTTTAATTTCCACACAAATAAATGAGTTTTTTTTATCACAAATGCCTGGCTTCTTCGATAGCGTAAGTGTCAAGTTCAGCAATCTAGTTGGGAATTTTGAATTTATGAATATTATAGATGTGTCCTGAAGATTAAGAATGACACTGCGCTTAAGAAAAGGTTGATTGATAAGATGTTAAAGAGTCGCCATCTCCATATATCGATATTCAACAGCTTTATGTTATAACCAAAAAAATAATATACGGTATCGGAGCAAACACTTAATTACGATGTGTTTTGATCGATATACTCTCGTTAATAAAATATTTAATTGTTAAAAACTATGAATAATTCGGTTTTACATATAAATGGATCTTGCTATAATATAATTCCCATAAGCTTAATGGCTATTTAGTCATCTAAATATCTTTAATTTGAATCCGACTATCTGTTGACTGACGAGTTAAATATGAATAATCGTTTGGGAAAAATACAACAAAGTTTATAAGGTTATACGCTCAATATTTTTAATTTCGCAAGAATATAAGCACAATTAAGGTGTTTATGAGGCATATATCCAACAATTTTAATTTTAAGAGCTATATAGCCAACCCTACGTGGCGTTGGCAGATTGCCAACTTTACGTGGTGTTTATAGATAACTGACACGTGTCCAAATTTTGAAATCCCATTGATTTTGACCCGGTAAAATCCATCGCGCCTTCTCCTTCCGGTGGGTATGATGACCACCGCTGCAGCTCCATCTCCACCATGGACGGGGATGTGCTCGAGGAGCCAGTCATACTGGAGGACCTCCCCTTTGAAGCCAGCAAACCCTTCGACATCCAAAGTGGCTACTTCGGCAGGGACGACCTCCCCTCGCAAGACCCGCCAGATCCCCTACACACCTTCCCGCGCCACTTCCTCTTCGTTCCGCATGGATATAGCGTCAAGCGCATACGCAATGCCGGCGTGCTCAAGCTGGACGCGCGCCTAGAGCGTCGCACCCCGACCCGCAGAACCCAGACCGGGCCGGGACACGAGGGAGAAAACCTACATCTACTAGCCTCAACTGGCGGAAACAGCTGAGACTAACGCACAGCTGGCGGAAACAGCTGACTGCAAGCACAAGGCGGAAGCGAACTACTACAACATCTATTAACATCTATTACAAAACAGATATTAAAGAGTTAAACAGAGTTCTAGTACAACAAAGCCTACAAGGGATCAACAGTCCCAAAAAAAAACAAGCTACATCACCCACCGGGGTCTCCACAAAAGCACAAACGAAACCATCCTGACCCTCAGACATGGTCAGGGGCTGGCGCGCCACCACGAGACAGCCGACGGGGGAGCACCGGAGAGGAGCTGGGACCCGCACCTGCAAACAACACAGTCCAGGTAGAAAATGAGCAACAGCTCAGCAGGGTCCTACTCTACCACTCTCGCTAAGAAGGCAAACCCAAACGAACGAACTCTGAAGCCAAGCACTGAGACTTGTCAAGGATCCCATAAATCCCGTCAATAACCCGAAGGGCTCCTGTCCCAAGTACGCCCCTCCGACAGCCACTGCTCAGGGGTGGGCAACTCCGACAATCCCTGACACAGGGTGGACATGACGCTACTAGTAGGACACCCTTCTCCAAGCGGGATCTCCACACTTGGTGGAACGATCGAGGTTAAGACTACCATCTCTCAGTACTCCAAGCCACAGAGCCAACAAGACCCCTAACTCCCGACCAAAGACTAAGTCTAGCCAGGGAGTCCATCGATCCCATCAATGTTCTCCCCCCCAGGGTTTCTGTTCAACGTACGTCCCTCCGATAACCACTGCTCAAGGACTGGGCTACCTCCGACGGTCCCTGACACGTGTTGGGCCAGACGATACCTGTAGGACACCCTTGCCCGTGCTGACCACCAGCATAGGGATACAAGTCGGGTAACGGCATTCCCCACTTTGCCTTTGATCACCGAAGTTCACGGGTCAACCCCACCCATATATATAACTTAGCATGTCTAATGCACAGGAAACAGGGCAGAATAAATATAAAGCAGTAACAAACAGCACAACAAGGGCACACATTCGGCCCATTTACACGAACACTCCCGAGGGTCATGACTCCTTCGGTTCACCACAAAGCGATATAGGGCATAACCCATGGCCCATTTATACTAAACATTCCCGAGGGTTCATTACTCTCTCGGTTAACCACAAAGCAGTAAACAATAAGCATGATAGGTAACATGTTAAGCCCCGAGGGCAAAACCGTCAAAACCACTTGCAGGCGAAGCCCCGCGGGCAAAACAACACTTAAAGCAAGTAAAAACCCTCTCTGCACCGAAGGAGATCGATCTCCTATAGTAGCGAGATCGATCTTCCTCGAGGCTAGAAGCACCCGTCATGGTCACCCCAACGAGATCGATCTCCATCCATATGAAGATCGATCTTGTATGTGACCGTTGACGTACCGACGCCGCCCACCACGAGATCGATCTCCCTCCCAGGGAGATCGCTCTCGCTCGGGCGGGGCGTGCCACCCCAAACATGATCGATCTCATCCCATGAGATCGATCTTGACTGGGTTCTCCGGCGGCCGGACGGCGAAGAATACCGCCGGAAACCACAACCAAACCTCACCAAACTAGGTGGGCCGGTAGATCTAGGTACCACGAAGCTACTCAAGGCTTCAAAACCGGAAAACACCAACTCCACAAGGAGATCCATTGAAATCAAAACCGGATTTCAAAACCTTTACACAAGCCGGAGTTTTGAGAGAGAACCCTACCTCCACAGAGCTGCTTCGATCCACGAAGCCTAGCCTAGGATCTTCCTCACGCCGTCACGGTTCCAACGAGCCTTCAAGCTCCAGAAACGGTGGCCGGAGGAGGGAGAACGGAGGAGGGAAAGGGGCGGCCGGAACAGGGGAGGAAAACAAGGCTCTCGCGAGGAAGAAGAAAGGAGAAGCCGGGGGAAAGGAAGGAGGAGGGGAAGGGGCTGGGTAAGGCCGGGGAAAGCCAGCGAAGCCGGGGGAAAGGCGAAGGAGGGGAGCAAAAGTCTCCCCTCCCCTGACAGGGGAAGCGACGACCATCGTCGTGGCCGTCCTTCGAAAGCCACCGCCAACGACTTCCAGGCACAGAGAGATCGATCTCCATGCTAATGCAGATCGATCTCCCTTGCCCAGAACGGCAACCACCAGGCACAGAGAGATCGATCTCCACTGCCATGTAGATCGATCTCCCCTGACCAGAACGAAAACCTTGGGCTGAGATTCAGGCCCAAGCCCAAGACTTCCGAACTAGGATCCACCTAGCCTTTCTAAACAACCACAAGCACCAAACAAGGTATGTGTGTGCACACCCAGTGTGAAAACGACCGCCAAGGCGCAATTTCCCAAATTGCCCTTGGGGTAAACAACAAGCCACGAGGAAAAAGAGGGGCATGTCCTCACATGCGCGGAGGCAGCATTAAGCGCTATGGCGAGTATTTTCCTCGGAGGGTAAGCTTCGAGCTGTCTGGATTCTATTCTGAGATCACTGGGGCGCTCAACATGGTCGGCATCGGCTCCACGATGTCCGGAGAATGTAGCAAGCTTAACCTCTCAGCTGTTCTAAATCTCAGTTTCCCCAAGAAATCCACCATCCATTCTAGTGTAATTCATGTAAAGTTGAGAGCTTGGATGTCAAGGGTAGCCCGAATCACTTCGAGACCGTTTCGCTGCTCGCATATGCTCAGATGGATTACGAGCACACATTGGTTTCTCAGGCGAAGACCAGGTGTTCGATAGATGGTTTACGAGACGAATCACTGGGGACGGAGGGGACGGATGACTTGGCTTCTCTCCTACGTGCTTGTTCTTGAATCAGATCTTTAGGAGCTTTGTTGCTGGTGATATGCTGCTGGATTTATCACATAAGCCTTCATCATTACCAACAATGCCTGATCAGAACAATTGGGATGTAGGCTATGTGATGCACTTCCACAAATCATCCAGAGAGTATGAGTCAGTACAAGTCATCTCCATCCTGCTGCCTTCTGTAGATGATCGAGGAGTGCTGTACCTTATCTTAGCACTCAAACCCTGGACATGAGGTCTAATCTAGACTAGTTAGATTAACCTTTGCGATGTGATCTGAGAGATGTATAGTAGTAAAGGAACTTGTGCAAATGGTGTTGTACATATGCTTCGATCTTGCAATTTTTTTTACATTTCCTATTGATCTTGCTTAATCATATGCTTGCTTCAGGAATTTGGAGAAACCATAGCAGCTTATATTCTGCTCATCCACCTTTCCTTTGTACATATTTGGAGAAAATTTTGACAGCATTTCCTTTGTATATTTGATATAACATCTAGTGTATACAATTGTTTGAAATAATAGAACAAATTCATTTACAAAAATAGTGAGGTACCCCATCACGGGCACTGAATTAAGAACAACCATTCAGTCACGCATTTACTCCATCACAAAACACGAGGTACACCCTCCAAACATTAAATCAAATATACAAATGAGGAGGTACTCACTCCAACTCATTCACAATTGTATTCAACTTCCTCTCAAAATTAGAAGTATGTCACGTTTATCATACAATGAAGTACAACTTCTAATATGGAACTCAAAGTGTAAGCCATAATCACAATTCTCCATCGCTGTCATTATAAGACGACTCATACATGCTTCTCTGTTGGAATTCCTACATAAAAAGCATTTAAATTAGCATATATATATATACATGAAAAAGATATAAATTGCCTGAAACAAGCAATGAGTACAAAGCCTAGTAAAAGATTTGTAAAACTAAACAGAATACTACTATTATGTAAAGCTATGATCAAATTAAGGTACAAAAACAGGCTTTCGATTTGTTTCAATAATTCACTTTGTCTCAACTCTGAAAAACTACATACATGTTCTTTTGACATGCCACTTAACCTAAGATGTTAATTCTACTGTATCCACTACAACTAAATAAGTGTCTCGGAAAGCATGCATGCATGACATGAGCTCAATATGTATTTAATTATCAGATAAGGTTTTTCCTTTGTTTTATCTTTCACTAAACAAGCATTCAGCATGATTCATGAAGTTTGGAATATATTCATGATATTGTGACGGTTGGTAATCGTAACTTCAATCCACGATCAAATCTCTTTGGGAATCATGGAAAGCACTAAGCAGCATCCACATGCTGCTGATGTTGATCTAGAAGTCAATCAGATTAGTTTTCTTCAGTAGAAAGCAATACTAAACAATAAGGTTTTGTTTAATTTGGTTTGTCAAGTTTGTTACTACTAGTAGTCTAGTACCACATGTCTATGTTACTAATATAACCAAGTCTATGGACGCTAATAGCACAACGTGACACTCACACTTAATTTGCCTTCAACTTATACAGATGATCATGCTTTCAATCATTTAACTGGCTTCAAACACCCTGTTCATGCTTGGTCACAGCTCCTACCCAATTAGCAGCTTTAAATTGAGTTGCTAATCCAGATAGTTCTATGTTTATAGTTCATCTTTAGCTGTTGTATGGTATTAGTCCTAGCTTCTGTACCTTTGGTTGTCCTCTTCTTCCATAATCCTATGATCTAATTGTTTTTTCCCCAGTCAAAAAATAATATAGAACGAGCTATACATGACAGTTTTGAAAGAGACTTAAATTTATCGACCAGTCAATTGATTCGAACAGATAAATAGGAAATATGCTATCCAAGCTTTCGAGTAAACAATCTGCGCCAATTGAAATAAACTGGATTAGAACTGAAATAGAACTCTTGGAATGGTGCATACTACACATAGATGCTGAAGAACTGACATGTTTTATGGAGGTATGAATTCAATCCGATCACTAACATGTTTTAACTAGGGAAAAAAAAACATTTGTCATCTAAAAAACCTTAGATTAATTTGATTTGATTTCTCAAACCTAACATGCTTCGATTTCTGCTAATCTTCAAAACAAATCTAAAACATGAGAATGGAAATCTGAACTCTTGGAAAACAAATCTGAATGTATAAAACAAATCTGAAACTAATCTTCGAAACAAATCTGAACTCTTGGAATGGTGCATACTACACATAGAATTTTTTTCCCAAACCTGAGGTGGATGTCGATTGGAGAGCACCGGTAGTACCGCGGTGGAAGCCGTTCGCCGGAGAATGTTGGAGGTTGAAGCCGGACGCCGGGTGGAGGGCGTCCGCGGTGGAAGCCGCCCACCGCTCGCTGAGATCGATGGAGGGTTTGGCAAGGAGCTTCATCGCAAGCGCCGGGAGCGATGGAGAAGATCCACTGCGAGCTAGATCAATGGAGGAGCCGCTGCCGTCGATGGAGGAGGGGTGATGGCTATATCGATGGAGGAGCCGCTGTCGCCGATGGAGAAGGGGTGATGCCGATGGAGGAGCCACCGGGAGATGTGTAGATCGATCGATGGAGATCCGGGTGGAGGAGCTGCCGAGAGGAGGTCAGGGTGGAGGAGCCGCGGGGAGGAGGTCCGGGTGAGGCGCTGGGAGGAGGAGGTCCGGGTGGAGGCGCCGCCGGGAGATGCGTAGATCGATGGAGATCCGTGTGGAGGAGCCACCGGGAGGAGGGCCGGGTGGAGGCACTGGGAGGAGGAGGGCCGGGTGGAGGAGCGGCCGGGAGGAGGTTCGGGTGGAGGCGCCGGGAGGAGGAGGGCCGGGTGGAGGAGCCGCCGAGAGGAGGGCCTGGTGGAGGAGCCGCCGGGCTTAGGTGAAGCACTGGCCCTCGATGGCCTTAGGCAACTTAAGTGGGTGAAGTGGTGAAACGCATTTGCACCGTTGATTTCAAAACATAGATCGCCACGTGTCAGCAATCTAAGTTAGCCACGTAAGGTTGGCTGATAGCCAACTAAAGTTAGGTTGGCTAGGAAACATTTTCCTATTTTTAAACATATTTACTAGACAAATTCGGCATGACATTGACCGGCACCCAACATGTTTAGAACTCTACATGCTTTTGGTGACAGTTAAAACGGTTAAAAGCACTGAATCAAAGCATGAAACTATGATGTCTCCATGACCATCTTCAACCTCCACCGCTACACCCACCTCTTGTGCTCATGCGTAGGCCACCCTTCTCTCCTTCAGCTCCAGCAGATCCATCTCCTCCTCCTCAAGTCCGGTCTCATTTCCTCCACCTTCGCCGCCAACTCCCTGCTCCAAGCATACACGAGGTGTGTCAGAGCCGGCGTTGCTGCTGACGCTCGCCGGCTCTTTGATGAAATGCCCCAAAAGAACTCTTTCTCATGGAACACCCTCATCGAAGCCTATTTGAAGTCCAATGACATCCAGAATGCTCTCATAATATTCAACTCCATGACGGAGAAGAACCCATTCTCGTGGAACATGGTTGTGACTGGTCTGGTTAAGCTCGGTGATGTCGGCATGGCTCGAAAATTGTTCGATGATATGCCTACTAAGGATGCCATAGCTTGCAATGCCATGATTCATGGGTATGTTAAGAGTGGTGATTCTCAGGAAGCTTTATGCTTGTATAGAAGATTGAATACGGATTCGTCGGGATCGTCGATGGCATGTAATGATAGTTTTGTATTGGCTACAGTTGTGAGTGCATGTGCGGATTGCATGGCTCACCAATCAGGCAAGCAAATACATTCTCGAATTGTTGTTGGTCAGGTGGAATTGGACTCTGTTTTGGGTAGTGCCATTGTCGACATGTACGGGAAATGTGGGGATTTGGATAATGCACGTCTGGTTTTGGAGTCAATGGATGACCCAGATGAATTCTCTTTATCGGCATTGATATCAGGTTATGCAGGTCGCGGAAGATTGGCCGATGCAAGGAGTGTTTTCAATGGCAGGAAAGCCCCGGGAGTTGTTTTATGGAATTCAATGATCAGTGGGTATATCTCGAATGATCAAGGAGAGGAGGCTCTGGATCTTTTCCAAATGATGATGAGAGAAGGCATCGATACGGACCCATCGACATTAGCCAGTGTTTTGAGCTCTTGCCCAAGTTCCGGCGTGTTTGAAAAAGGCAGACAAATGCATGCTTTAACCTTGAAGCTAGGATATTTCGCCGACATTGTCGTCGCAAGTGCTCTTTTGGATTCCTACTCAAAGTTTGGCAAATTCGACGACGCTTGTGAGGTCTTTGGTGAGATCAAAACGCATGACACTGTCTTGCTCAATTCTATAATCAATGTGTGCTCCAATCATGGAAGGATCAAAGATGCGAGGAAGGTATTCGATGCCATCCCAAACAAGAGTTTGATCTCCTGGAATTCCATGATTGTGGGCTATAGCCAGAATGGTTGTGCCATTGAAGCATTGGAACTGTTCTCTGAAATGCGTAGGCTGGATCTTAGGCCAGACAAGGTGGCTTTAGCGAGTGCCATAAGTGCTTCAGCTAGCATCTGTTTGCTTGGATTCGGAGAACAGATCTTTGCACTTGCGACAATCGTTGGCCTTGAAAATGACTTGGCGATATCTACGTCGCTCATTGATCTCTACTGCAAATGCGGCATTGTCAGCAATGCAAGGAGGCGCTTCGATGAGATGAGGAAATTCGACGAAGCATCCTGGAACTCCATGCTGATGGGATTTGCCATGAACGGATATGGGCTCGAAGCGCTCCAACTCTTTGAGAACATGAGAACTTCCAGTGCGAGACCAAATGCAGTAACTTTCATTGCACTCCTCTCTGGTTGCTGCCATGCTGGTTTGGTCGAGGATGGACTGAGATGGTTTGAGGCGATGAAGAACAACTACGGTATCGTCCCGATACTCGAGCACTACTCGTGCATCATCGATCTACTAGTGCGTGCAGGCCGACTCCGGGAAGCAGTGGATTTCATCGATGGATCGCCATTCAAAGCCGATGCTACTATGTGGACATCAGTGCTGGGAGGGTGCAAGGCTCGCGGCGATGAGGCACTTGCGAGGAAGGCGGCTGATAGGCTCATCGAGCTCGGCCCTCGGCATTCGGGACCTTATGTGCAGCTCTCTAGCCTGTATGCTTCACATGGAGAGTGGGAGAGATCAATTCAAGTCAGACAAGTGATGCTCGAGAGAAGGGTCAACAAGAATCCAGGCTACAGTTGGATAGACAGTTAAAAGAGCTTTAAACTGTTTGACTGTCTCCCAGACCCGTTTCCCTTGTGGGTTTTGCTCCGAAGTTCTTGGAAGGAGGGAAACATAGGCTAAAAATTTGAATAAGCTTCAAACAAGGGAGTCTTTGCCCAGTTTTGCTTGCATGAGCTCTTAATGGTGGAGATGAAGGAAGAGATGAGAGGAGAGATGGCGAAGATTAGAAGGGAACCCATGAGCCATTGGCTTCTCTCAGGAGCAATGCCTCTCAGTTAACTCAAATGAGTGCTTGCACTCACACCCTTGGCCATACTAGAAGCATAAAAATCTCTTCTTGCTCCTCCCTCATAGACCATTGCCTCTTACTCCATTCACTCTCTTCCACTGAATCCATCCATGGCTACCTCTTCAAGGTTGGACTCCACCACCACACTTTCCTCGGCAACCGCCTCGTGGATCTGTACTCTCGCCTAGGTGCGTTTGCGCATGTTCTCCGTGCCTTCCAAGAGATACCCATCAAGAACACTTTTACTTATAACATCTTGATTGGTGCGTTTTCAAGGGCTGGGCATGTTGAAGGCGCTCGCCGCATCTTTGACGAAATGCCTGAAAGAGACGTTGTTAGTTGGAATTCGATTATTTCTGGATATGTTCGCATTGGCTTGTCTGGCGAGGCCTTTGGACTTCTCTATAGGATGCAAGAGCACGGCGTCAGAGCCACCGGATTCACGTACTCTATTGCCACCTCCTGTGTTACTTCTCCATGGCAAGTGAAGCAAGTACATGCAAGTGCAATAAGAAGCGGTCTGTGTTCAGGCAACACCATCATTGGGAATTCACTCATTGGCATGTATGGGAGGATCTGCCTCAATGACGATGCTTGCCGAGTCTTTCGAGCTATGGAGGAGCTGGACATCGTCTCATGGAACTCGATGATCTCAATGTGGGGTGACTCTGGTTACAGCCATCAAGCTTTGGAGTGCTTCCATATGATGAGTTCATCTGGGTTTTCGCCAGACGAGTTCACAATGTCGACACTGATCAGTGTTTTCACCAACCTTGAGAATTTGGATAAGGGTGAGCAACTCCTGGCCCAATGTTTCAAGATGGGATGCCTTGCAAATGCTATAGTTTCTAGTGCTGTTATTGACATGTATTCAAAATGTGGCAGACTGGAGGATTCAGTTCAGCTCTTCCAAGAAATGACCAGATGGGATTCTGCTCCTTGTGATGCCATGGCTGCAGCTTATGCTAGAAGTGGCCTTGTGTCAGAAGCTTTGGCCCTCTTCATATTGGCACTGAGAAGCGATGTTAGGCCTACAGAGTTCACATTGGCCACCATTCTTAACTCAAGTTCGTGTTATGTTTTAACCGAGCAAGGTACACAGATCCACTGCCTGGTTCTTAAGCTGGGTTTTGAGGCTGATACCATCGTTGCCAATGCACTTGTGGACATCTACGCGAAAATGGGCTCAATAGATTCTGCTTCACATATATTCTCTGAGATGACTTCCAAGGACTTGGTCTCAATGAACACCATGATCATGGGTTTAGCTCAAAATGGGCGATGTGCAGAAGCTATAAGGATCTTCAAAGAGTTACAGGAGCGTCGGATTCAGCCAGATCGCATCACTTTCCTTGGCGTTCTATCTGCTTTCAGCTATGAAGGGATGACAGCTGAAGGAAAGAAACTATTTTCAGTAATGGAGGAGAAGTATGGAATCAAGCATGGTTTCGAGCATTATGCTTGCATGGTGGACATGATGTGCCGAGCTGGGAAGCTGAGAGAAGTGACGGAGATCATACAGGCTATGCCTCAGAAGCCTAGTGCATCAATTTGGGAGCTGGTTCTCGAGGCTTGTAGGATTCATGGGAACTTAGTGCTAGCAGAATTAGTTGCAGAGAGGATGATGGAGTTGGAGCCTTGCTCCTCTCGTCCTTATCTTGTGCTGGCCCGGATGTATACAATGAGGGGCCAGTGGGAGAGGATGGCTAGAGTATGGAGGACCATGAAAGGGAGGGGTCTCAGGAAGGCCATTGGATGTAGTTGGATAGGCATCAAGAATCACATATATGCTTTTAGATCTGATGATATGTTGCATTATGGTGGGGAAGCTATGTATTCAATGCTGAGATTGTTGGGTTGGGAGATGAACGCTGAGGGATATGTTCCTGAAAGACATGAATTATTTGAGGATGGATGTGAAGAGTGAAGAATAAAAACAAGCAATCACTTGTTGGCATTGGAACATAGTTCCTTGTGAGATTGGAAGCCATTAATGTGCTTCATGTCGACAGAACAGTATGTTATGTTTATCCCTTTTCACTGCAACAGGTATGGTGATTGTGTGGACGACTTCTGCATGGCCTTTTGAGCTTCTCCATTGGGCCAGTTAAAGTGCTTGCTTGAAACCATTTACCGAAGATAAGTAAAGACTAATCTCTCAAACTTTGGTTCAGTTAAGTGCCAAGACATCGCCATAGTTTATCTGTACAATGTTTCAAAGGATCTTTGCTTCTCCTGTTCCAAGGATAATGGGAGTTTTTATCCAAGATCCAGATCTAGTGAAGGGCCTTTGACCATTGGTTCTGATCAAGAAACCATCATTGAGATGTTGATGTACCTGGACCTGGAGAAATATTCAGCAGAAAAAGGCTTGTTAGAATTCAAGATTGATCAAGCATCGATAACTGGCATTTCAAGTCAGGAATCTTCACATTTTTCGGGAACCCTGAGGTGTTCAGCCTGGAATTATAGATGATAGCAAATACTGTTATGTGCAAGGTTAATATCAGCAATGCGATCACATAAATGCCTGTGGGATGTGGCAAATCTTACTGCATCTTCCAAATTTTTTGTTGCTCAAATAGGTAAACATAGAAGAAATCATGAACATAGATCTTACAATCCATTTCATGGAAGGGAGTAGAGGAGGTCAACCTGCTCCAAGTTGACCCTGCCAATTTCAATGGAGTTGGGACAAAGGTTCTTCATGCTGATTGTGCAGTACATTATGCGGCCATTTTCCTGTTTTTTTTTTTTTTTCCCCTTCCTGATTCCAATGTACTTGTTGCTAAAGAATTTGAACTATATATCGGTCTGTATCCAATATATATCTGAAAAACACACATACTGCTATTAGAATTTAATATCGCGAGTTTTTTCTTTTTAGCAAGAGGATGTCCTCATCCGGCTTTTGTATCTTGTTCATCATATGTGCTATGGAAGCACTGCAGAGAAGAGAACTGCAAATTCTTTTATCCAACAAAGATACCACCTGGGAATTGCTACATTTTGTGCTAATTTCTGTTGTTGGATGCGTCCCTGAGATTCAGAAAAGCATGTCATTTTTAAGCAATCCTCTACGATTCCAGTCAAGAACTAGGAAAAGAAAGGAAGTATAGATGAGCACCAAGCCTGTAAAAAAATATCACTTGCAAGCATGAAGGAACTGTAAATTTTGGATCCCATATGTAAGTATATCTGAATTTCGGGTCGGGTTACAAGTGGATCTGAATCCAAAACCCATCAGCCAGGCTCGAAAGTTTAGTCCCACATCGGAAGTTGGGAGAAGTAGGGATGCTGCAGAGGTGTATAAAATGAGAGGCATGGTAACAAGACAAATCATACCTTTCTCGGCCTTTTGGCTAAGATCAAGTGTAGTATCTGTTCTTATCAGTTTAATATCTGATACGTGGGCCATCGGCCCACTATGATATTAAATTAATTTGTTTTGGGGGAGTAGCCCACCACAGTGGCTTGCCACTGGGCCCCTCAAGCGTCGCCCGCGCGTTGCACTACTGCACGGGCCTGGCGCGCCCCTACTAAGTCTACTTTCAAACTTCACTGGTCTTTGGCCCGGTTCAAGCTGGCCCTTGGAGCTCTATAATATGTTCTACAGCCCATAAGTGGGTATAATTCAGTTTCTAGTACTACATTAAGGGGGGATGGTGGTGTGTTCAGGATTTTGGCATCTGGATAGTACCTTATTTTAATTGAAGTTTTGGTTGGTAGCTACAATTGTATTTGAAGTGTTTGATAATTATAACATAATGGTTTTGGCATGTGAATAATGCTGGCTATAACTTTGATAATTATAGCAAGTAGAAAATCATCTGAAGAAGTGTTCATAAAGTATATATTACATCGTTCATTCAAGCATTTGGACATTGTCTATAAATACTTTAAGCTTCTGAAACTGTCTTCAGCGCTCAGCTTGATTGTGCCTGGAAGGGAGAAAAATCAAGCCTATCTAAAGAATTTAACCACAAATTTCTCTCTCGGCGTTGTACAACTTATTATATATATATATATATATATATATATATATATATATATATATATATCAGAAAACACACTTTAGAATATATAGATAAAAGATGAGAGAAATGAAGAAGCATAAGATGAACCATATACTCCTCAATAATTTTCTTTTTAAATCCACTTGTCTTTCGATTTGTCAATCGAGGGACACTTTCGTGTTTGTTTACAAATCAGGCCGAATCCCCAAAGCTGAGACCAAAGTGCCCCTCGGCACGTCATCGGTTCGGCTTGGCACTCTCCGACCGCGTTTCTCTCTCCGCTTTAAATGGCGTCTGACACGGCACTCGTGTAAGAGGATAGAGGAGAGGGGGATGGCTGGCGAGCCGGCGGCGCGAGGCTGTGGCTAGCGAGCCGGTGGAGAAGGCGATGGCAGGCCCGTCGTGCCGGATGCTTGACATGCTCCCCCGTAATATTATTCACGTAATGCCTGGTCATATGTAAAGAAATGGCATCGATTGTTTGTTTTGAAGAAATACCTTGTAATAACCGATCCCCCATCTATTCCTCTACGCGATGTACCTGCTGAGAGGGCCCACCCTCCCCCCCATCATCTCTCTCTCCTCGTTTGCAAGGCCGAGGGCGGAGAGAGCGATGAAGGAATCCGTGCTACTTGTTTAGGAGGGAATTATTAGTGCTTATATCCATTCGTTTGAGGGAATTATTAGTGCTTATAACCATACGCTGTGTACTTTGTCTCTTCCCGAGGCTCCTCTGACCAGGCCGACGACGGTCGATCACCTTCCCCATCTCGGACTCCCCTGGAGATCGGCCAACGCCAGCGACGACGCCCCGATCTTCACGAAGCTCACCTGTCCCGATGCCGTCCAGCGTCCGGACGCATATCAGGCACCGCGAAATCCTTCACGTTTAGTACGAAGAGAATCTGCCCTTCGGAGTGTTAGAACAGATGCGGGATGTGATAAGGGAGGTTCGACCTCCGAAGTAAAAACCTTTAATCTAGTAATAAAGTCTCTTACAAGGTGATGTAAATAAGTTTTCCCTAAGTTCTGGGAACTTTTGACTTTGTAGTCACTAATGAGTCGTCGATCGATGATTTTTGCATGTTCCTTCTGTCACTGCTACGCAAAACTCGATCATTAATTGAAGGTATTTCTACAAAGTATTCGTGTAATACAAATCGAGGATTTATGGAAGGGGGGTGCAGGTCGCCTGGAAGATGCAACGCAGAGGAGACGATCGCAGGTGGGAAAAAATAATGGAAGAGGGAAGGGAATAGGGTTTGCAAGGGCGAGGGCGGAGAGAGAGATGAAGGGATCCGTGCTTTTATGATGGGATTCCATTCTTTTAGGAGGGCATTATTACTGCTTATAACGATACGCTGTGTACTTGATCTCTTCCCGAGGCTCCTCTTACCAGGCCGACGACGCTCGATCGCCTGCCCCATCTCGGACTTCCCTCGAGATCGGACGACGCCCCGATCTTCACGAAAGCTCACCTGTCCCCGATGCCGTCCAGCGTCCGGACGCATATTAGGAAACGCGAATTCCTTCACGTGTAGTACGAAGAGAATATGCACTTCGGAGTGTTTGCCACGTAGGCTTTTCTTCCCACGCGTTAGTACCCAGCGATGATATGTGACACCTGCCGTGCGACGTCCGCTGGACGGCGTTAAAGAAAGATGACGGTAAACCGGTCACGTGACCGGTTTTGAAACTCTTCCCGCGCACAGAAGCTGTTTTGGACCAGCACTCCCGCCCCTGTCAAGAACTATTTAATGGCCACGACTCACGAGCGAGAAGGGGCTTATTGCAAGACGACGACCTCGCCCGCCGAATTCGGACGAAACCGCCCACGGCCACGGCCACGGCCATCGGAAAGGCACCATGTCGAGGAGGCAAGGATCGACCACGACTCTAAAAATCAGCAGCGGAGCCATCGCAACCTCGAGGGGGTCGGACACGATATGCCAGTGCTGGTGCGGTAAAAGGGCCCTCTTAATGACCACTCGGACAGAGCAGACCGACGGCAGGACGTACCTGGCTTGTGCAACACCATGGGTGAGATGTTGTTAGTCCATTCTCGCCGCACTGTTTAAGAATTCCGTAGCTACCCCTGCTGACCTTGTCCATTACTTGCGTTGGCGTCTACAGGAGCATGGTGGCTGCAACTTCTTCATCTGGTATGATAAAGACATCCTCTATCGGATGGAGGCTGAGCTGACCAGAGCACACGCGAGCGCTGGTACAAGGTTAGTGGATGAGAGAGACGTCATGGTGGCCCGGCGGAAGCAAGAAAACCATCGATTGAAGCTCAAGTGCGAGGCATACCAGATTGCTGTAATATTGACCTCCGCTATTTCTGTCTACTATACACTGTATTTCATTGGCAGGTCATAACTGCACGTATCTACCCCTATTATACAAGTAATCTGTCCACTTGTAAGAATTATTATGGTACTCCTTGGCAGCTTCCAATTAATATTTTGCTACTTCTATCTTCCTCCCTCGCGTTGTACCTCCATCGGTCTCCGCCGCACTCTCTCGCCCTCGCTCTCTCTCTCTCTCTCCATTGCTCTCCGCCTTAGTCTCTCGCCCAGCTCATCTTTCTCCCTCCATCGCTCTCCGCCGCACTGTCTCGCTCCCTCCCCACTCGCGATACCTATACGCATAAGTAAGGATTCCATGTGAATTCTAGAAGTAATTCATCGATGAAACCAATAAATTCGTATGGAAGAAAAGGTTGTTTATCAAACATAAGGGCACTCTCGGCCCTCGCTCGCTGCCTCCTACGCTCTAAGCCACCCTCTCTTTCTCGCCCCCTCTCGCTCTTCCTCCCTCGCTTTCTCCCTCCCTCCCTCTCAGGCAATCTCTCTTCCTTCCCTCGCTCACTTCCTCCGTCGCTCTCCTCCTATAAAAGGTAATTGGGTATTCTTTACATTCCCTCTCTCTCATTCCAATGTGACGAGAAGAAATGGAATGAATTATTTGAGGAATACTACTAAAATATGTTCTCTACCTCTATCGCTCTGTCTCCACCTCGGCCGGTAAAGAATACCCAATTACCTTTTATAGCTTTTCCCTTAATCTGACGAATTCCTTTAGTTTCCTACGCATTTCTTTGATAGTTCGGAGCAGTCTTTCATTAGTAGTTTATTTGCGTTGTTCCTCTTTTTATAATAAGGTCAGGGAAGGAGAGTGCGGGAAGAGGGAGGAAGAAGGGAATTGTTGAGCAAAACCTCGAGATAGAGATGATGAAAGGGTTGAGATGAGGATAAGGAGAGAGGTAGTGAGTGAGTGACATGGAGAGAGATAGTCAAAAATGTTGAGAGGTGACAATATGACCCCATAGACAAGTACAATGATGATGCATTAAATGCAGAAGCCCTTTCGTTCTATGAGAGATAGTGTCAGAGATAGAGACAGAAATGTGGTCCCCACCACCACCCCGTCAATCTTCATCGGAGGTCCCCGATCAAGATCCAACGGCTGGTTGTGTGCATCGGTGGCAGAAAACCAGGTGTCAATTGAGGGACAGTTTCGTGTTTTGTGACAAAGCAGAGGAAATGCATAAATTCAGGACCAAAATACCCCTGACGAAGTCTCTGTCTCTGTCATCATTTAATGCCACATCTCTCATCATTTAATGTCACCTCGCCCATCATTTTTTAATGTCACCTGACACAAGTATGAGAAAGAGATAGAGAAATGAGAAAATTTCTCTATCTTACGTGAGGATTTCTTTACTTAACATATGATTTCCTCACTTGGCATATGAATTCCTCACTCATCATCCTTTGGATTTGATGCCACCTGACACAAGTATGAGAGGGAGAACGGAGGAAATTCCTTACTTATGTAAGGAATTCCTCACTTAGCATATGCATTCCTCACTTATAAGAGGAATTCCTTATCTTATTTAGCCAATGAGTGTCCAGTGATCCCCATGTTTCTCTCTCCATGGACTCTCTCTCACTCTCTCCACCTGGTCTTCTCTCTCCATCGATTCTCTCCCTCCGCCCATCTTTCTTTATCCTCCTCGGCCTCGAGGCGCGAGTTCCTTCTCGGTGCCTCGACCTCGAGGAATCCTTATTGATGCATATGATGATGCATTTAATGCATATGACATGGAGAGAGAGAGAGAGTGCATGGTGGATAGAGAGTTGGAGAGAGAGAGGGAGGGAGACAGAGTGACAGATGGTGGATAGAGAGACGGAGAGAGGCATTAATAAGGATTCCTTCTGCCCTATCTCCTGAAGAAACTCTCTCTCTCTCCACATGGTCTTCCCTCTCCCCCTAGTCTTCTCTCTCCACCCATCTTTCTCTCTCCATCGGCTCTCTCTCTCCACCTAGCCTTCTCTCTTCAGCTGGTCTTCCGCTTATGTTTGGAGAGAGAAAGATGGGTGGAGAGAGGGAGTCGATGGAGAGAGAAGACTTGGTGGAGAGAGAGAGAGTCGATGGAGAGAGAAGACTAGGTGGAGAGAGAATATCATGTGTAGAGAGAGAGTCGGGGAGTTGACAGAGCAGTTGGGCAGGATGGAGAGAGAAGACCAGGTGGGGATAGAGGGGCGGCTTTGAATACATTTTGCAAGGAGTTTTCCTTGCATAAGTAATGAATTCCTTAATTATGCACATATGAGTTGGTCTCGTAGTCCCCTAGGCTAACTGTAGCCCTTACATCATTTGGCTTTGAATACTTCATATTTACAAGAATTCCTCACAAAGAGAGGGGAGGCTTCATATTTAGAAATAACTAAGCAATACTTTAAATTTATAAGGATTCTTTACAAATAACTAAGAAATACTTCAGATAACGAACGAATCATCACATGACATGGCTCCCACCTCACATAAGGAGTGATACCCCCAGAAAACCCTCGAGCTTCCGAGGTGGCCTCCGGTTCAAGTAGAGCGGCAGCTCCACGTACCCTTACATGTCTAATCATAGGCATTAAATGCTGCATTGAGTATTAAATGCCACATGCGATTGAGCATTAAATGCTCCCATCTCATTCAAATGAGCTTTCCGAGCTCAGCTCATTTTGAATGTGTTGAAGATGCTAGCCTCGTCTCGGACCACGAACCTCGAACCTCTGACCTCGACTCCTGCCTCCGATGGCCATATTCCAATCGACCAAAAGCCATCGGGCATTTTGGATGATCTGGAGAAATATCTTCCCATGTCATATCAAATTTACTGAGATTCCTTAGTTATTTGTGAGGTTTCATTAGTTATTTGAAGTATTTTTTTTATTAATTATGAGGATTCCTTAGTTATTTGAAGGAGAGGGGCCTAACGTCCCATTTGCTCCTTCTCACCTAGAGATATCTCACCCTCGTCAAAAGCAACTTCCTGGGAAAAATATCAGAATTACCGTAATATTATGAAGTATTACTTCAATTGAGTTTCCTATTCCCTGAATAACGTGTGAAGAGAGCTGGACGCCTCGTCATTAATATATACAAATCTGAGAAATAATAAAGACAAAAATGGAGCAAAAACAATTCGTGTTTCTTAGTATCACTTAAATAGCAGCTACATCTCTACAAATAATGACACATCGAGGTAGGGGGGAAATGGTGCTAGGAAGGTGGAATCCGGTAGAACAGGGGAAGGGGGAGATGATGGCTTGGCAATGGAATCCGGCGAAGCAGAGCAGGGGACAATATCGTTCTCCTGACGCACCTGCCATGGATATCTGTGTAGAAGGTTTCGGTCACCCTTGTTGCGAAGACGAAGCCCGTGCCGGGATCAGGAGGTTGCTCCACGGCGCTTTGATCGTCGAGACATGATTGGACGATGTGACATGCGTCGACGACGCCGTACAAAATACCTTCGAACCTTCCCTCGTCGATATCGTAGCCCTGCTTCATCCTCCAGAAGGCGTAGCCGGTGAGCAGGCTGTCGTAGCCAGCTTGGTGACCGGCGGCCTGGATGTCGATGTGCAGGAGTTGGCACATCTTGACGAGTCCAATCTCCCCGCCGCAGAGCCCGTCGCATGACTTCGCGATGTGCTTGACGTCGAAGACCACCCCGAGCAGTGTCCTGACGAGGGCGATGAAGTCATGCAGAGACTCTGGCAGGGGCGATCCGGTTATCAGCTTCATGAGATAGCCGAGGTCGTATAGGCCGTGGAAAGTGATCCAGCGCGTGTTTCTCACGCCGCCTGCGACCACCTTATTCACGAACATCTCGCCGAAGTCGACGGCTTTGATCCCGTCACGGCGGTTCTTCTCGAAGTCAATGCCACTGCTCCGGAGCAGAGCAATGGAGGCTGGGTCGTGGGCTTCGTCGTCGCCGGCGGAGGGGTCGAAGTCGCAGAAGTTGAACTGCCAAGAGTTGGCCGGGAACGGAAACAGCGTGTGGCCACTGTCGTCGAAGATGGAAATGCCGAGCTGAATGAGTTTCGTGGCGTCCACGTTGGCCTTCATATCGGCGTACCGCTGCTCCTCCGACGCGTAACGGGGAGTCTTCCGGACCGGGCAGCCCGGGAACTCGGTGTCGATGGCGATGTACCGGCAGGATCTCCTGAGGTTGGAGATGACCTGCAGCTGATCCCTCGAATTCTCAGACCAAACCAAACGAGACGACATGGCTAGCTTCCTGGATCTCTTCTTCTTTCTCAGTACGCAATTCTCTTCTTGCTCTTATTTGTTCTCTCCTCCCGATCACTTCTCCCTTCTATATATACATAGGTTTGGGCTCCCTTGTATATATATACGGGAACTCGGAGTCGGAGTCGGATTAAGCTGACGTTGGATCGAATCCGCGGTCCGCATTATTTAATAATAACTATCAAACATCATGTCCTGATCCGCCTGCCGTTGTTCCGACATGGGCACGGCATTCAATCCAATGGCCCACTCATTTCTATACTGGGAATTTTTAAAATAACCGTCGGTCTAGATTCCTAGTCGTATTAATAAGGGGCAAGTGTTGCCTCGTCCTAATATAAAACCTATTACTATGTTAGTTAAGCTCTTTCCTAAGACCATACGTAAGGCAAACACCTTGTTAGCCTTGTTAGCTTCGAAATGAAGATGTTAATATACTTAAACTAAATTAACCAAAAGAATGAATAAATAATGTTCTGAAGGGAATAATTTAAAGAAAGTGTTTCAAAAGATATAACTCTACAGAAACTATCGTTTGTATCTATAACCCCGTAATTTAAAGTAAATGATATGAAGAAGAGACATTGAAGAACGAAGAAACGAGTTCGTCTCATTACACATAATACCCGAAAACGATCTTACCTATAGATCGCAACGATCCCAAATATGGCAAATGCTCGCCCAATTGTGTCAGGACCGTTCTTGGTCGACCAAGTACTGCCGAATGGATCAATGATCAATGGTCGGTACCTGAAAACATACTACCCTTCAATGTAAACCTAAATCATGCAGGAAAAGGAATTATGCGATCGATGATAAATGGAAGTATGAAAGACCTAGAAGAAGAATGATTCCTTAGTTATTTGTAAGCACTTTAAGTTCACAATGATTCGTTAGTTATTTCTGTGGATTCTTTAGTAAGTGGAAGACTCTTCAGTTATTTGTCAGGAAATACTTAGAATCCGATTAAATTTTTAAGCAATTGAGATCTCTTCAATCGGAACACGTTTTTTTAAATATTATGTGTTATTTGTGAGAATTCCCAAAAAAAGTTAAAGTATTCGTTATAACAAGCGATGGAGGGAGAAAGCGAAGGAGGAAGAGAGAACGAGCCGAAGGGAGAGAGAGAGTACGGGGGGAGAGCGATGGACGATGAGGGTAAGCGAGGGATGAAGACCGAGAGAGAAGCGTGGGAGTAACATATTTCAGGAGTTTTCTTTGTGATCGTTACGTCATGACCAAGTTTCGTAAAGATTGTCATCGTTTTTTGCAGTTGACATATGATGACGTTTGCAAATCTGGGCGATGATATTAGGACGACATCGTCCAACTCAGCTAGAAAGGCTGTCGGCCATATGTATTCCGCTGTCATGTCAATCACTGACCGGTTAGCCATTTTTTTGGCTTAGATTTCGCCACCGACGCGATCACCGAGGAGTTTGAATTTATGACGAGATGACCGCATCAGGTATGATTTGACAGCTTGTTTGTTACCAACACCGATTGATCATTATCATTCTGTACGAACTCGGATCACCATCTCGTTTTCATTCTCTCTCCACATCGCGTGAAATCCTGCATTTAATGCGGCGCACTTTATTCTGACACTTGTAGCCTTTGGGCTAAAGTCTTATGGGCAATAGAGGACTCTATATTGCCTCGTGTTGCGGCGCTTGCTTGTCTTATTCTCCTTTGCCGATTTGGACACACGTCAGCATAATAAACAAATATGGGCGACGGCTACCCTGCCGATGTGGACGATGTCGTTCAACGATAACCAGAAGATCATCGACCAAAAGAAGGAAGACTTCGGCCAAGGACGATGGTAAAATTGAGTCCTGACAATATGACAGCTAAGACAAGTATAATGATGCTACATTCAATGCACAACACCTTTTTATGGGAGAGAGTGTCAGAGATAGATACAGAAAACGGTGACAAGAGAGATGCTACATTAATTGCACAGTACGTTGCGCAGGACGGAAAGAGGCCGAAAGCATTGTCTTAAGGAAAAACATCAGAACTACCCTAACTATGAAGTATCGCTTCAAAAATTGTTTTTAATATGTGGATGACGTTTCAATCAAATATCTTTCTCTCTTGTTGGTTTCTGAATTCCTCTCGCTCGCTGTTTCTCTCTACCGTTGACCTTGTTCAACCGTTACGTTTAAAATATGTCCTTTTGTGCTTGTGACATTATTAGCTGTCCTTCTCAGAAGAGCATTCTCCCTCATTCGTTGCAAGTGTCTTTCTTTTTCGTACCCCTCGCCCTCCCCTTTGGGTGATTGGCGGGAAAATGAAGGGACAGGAGTCGCTTATGCAACACGTGGCGAAATCACAACATCGTTCGGGATTTGAAGCGTAGTGGTCCTTCAACTGACCTCCGCCTCCACTTCTCTCCAAACCCTGTTCCTTTTACGAACTTCACCTCATGCTCTCTTCTCTTTTTCCTCCCCACAATCGGGTTTAAATAGAGAAGTTATTTTTGGCCAAAACGCACCCCAGCGATACTTCTCTCCAGCTAAAATCACTTCGGCTATCTCCCAGCATCATAACCGCGATCGTCTCGGCGGCATTATATCTCCCAGGCGTCCTCCCTCCTTTCATAATTCCGCCTACAGCAATGGTGACGTGACGCCGTCGGGAGAATGACGATCCGGAATCCGAAACTAGCAGCAGTTTCGAACAAGAGAAATACCAGATACGGAAGCGCAAGGCCGTTAAACAAGGAAGATGCAAAATTAATGGCCGTTGCCACTCGAAGGGGACCCGTGACCTCTTCTATCTGTTGAACGCTGAACACAAAGCTATCCTCGCTCGCACACCCTTCCGCCTAATCTATGACTTCCCCCCGGTGCCCCAAGACACTCCCATTCTCCGGGAGTGCGTTTATGGGTGGAGGGGCAACGGCGTGTTTAAATTTGGCCAAAGTAGACTGCGGCTCACCCCGGAGCACACGTCCATGATTCTTGGACTGCCAAGGGGTGGCAATTTGGTTGATCTCTCCGGCGTAGGCCTCGCCGATACCCCAGCGTTCTTGCAGAGGCACAACATTCGGCCAGAATGTAGTCGAAAGGACGCGGAGAGGACGATGACAGCCCTTGCGTCCCTAGACCGCCCGGAGGACCACGCCGACACGGTCCGGTTCTACCTTGCTCATCTATTCGCATCCGTCTTCTTCCCGGGCACGGCCTACAAATGCCCCTATCGGCTGCTGTCATATCTTGACAATTTGGACGAGCTCGGCACCTATGCATGGGCCAAAGCCGTGCATGCCTTCATACTCTCCTCCGTGAACGCCACTTTCGTGCGGATCAAGAATAAGGAGCGGGATGCGGGCCCACGCGTGAACGAGATGTACCTCAATGGCTGCACCTTGGTGCTCATTGTAAGGGCCTCCACTTTCAATATTTACAATATCAATTCCCCCGTTCTTTGAATCTTACTCTAGACTGTCAATTGTTTCCGTTTGAATTCACAGGTTTGGTTTTGCGAGCACATGCGGTGGAAGATACCCGCTGCGCCGGGATCGTTCCCCTGGGTCCACAGATGGCATGGGACAACCGCACAGCGCCGAGTGGCGCTTGAGGAGTGTATGAAGAAAATGACAAGAGAAGATGTAATGGAATTTTGCGAGCTCATTTAAGTTTCATGCGAAGGAATTATTCTTTCTCGACAGACTATATTTCTTTTATAGGACTTGCGCTGTTTGTGTGCAGTGTTGGTTATCGCTTTGTTAATGATTCCTTACTTTTTCTTGAAGACATAATCTTACATTTGTAAGGTATTTCTGTTATGAATTTGTTTTCAAGGTTCTTCCCTCTCTCCACATCTCGGATTCGGACCTGGCGTGTCTTTCTCTGGTGGAGACACAAGCCGTTGTTGAGGACCCCTCCGACTGCGCCGAAGATGAAATCTTCTCCGACTCCGAGGCGGAGACGGCCGAGAAGGTTATGACGGACAAGCGGCCGAAGAAGACTGCGAAATACACGAAGCAGGTCGCTGTCTCCTTCACTGCAGAAGCAATACGTTCATCTCCTCCTGCGGTAGGGTCCGGACTGCCGGTAGTACCGGCCACGGCAGATATGAATGTGCTGCTCCAAAATGTGGTCCGGGCTATGTCCCAGGAATACCATGCCGCCTCCGAGGCTATGGAAGGACGATTGCGGCAGCACTACGATGCAGTGCTGCGCGATCGGGACGTTATTGTCGATAATAAATTGAGTACCATAGTCAAAGCCCAAGAAGAGTTACGCACTGAGACAGAAGATCTCAGAAAAGATCAGGAAGAGCTGAGGGCATTCGTCATGGCTATGAATGCCGGGGAGAGGGTGGCCGTTGCTGCTGCACCATTGACACTGACCTCAAGCCTCCCCAGCATGACGGCTAGGAGGACGCAGAAGCGTTCCTCCGGGGCCGCAGTGGGGCGCAATAGAGCAGCAAGGGTCGGACCACGTGCTGCGGCTCCTCCCAAGCAACAGGGAAGTAAGAATCGGCGGAAAGAGAAGGTACTGTTCCTTGATTTTGTCACTAACGTAGATTTTATTGTTATGTCTTTATTGAATTGTTTCTTTTCCTTTTCCTCAGAGTGGCGTTGAGGGTGAGCCGGCTGTGATCCAGGCATCGCCTGTGGTAGACACTGTTTTTGACATGGCCAATGTTGACGATTTTATTGCGAATATTATGTCTGAACGCAACGAATCACCCGTCAATGAGGTACAAGCGAGCCTTGAATTCCTCAAGGCACTATGGGCTAGGCTAGCCTAGTTATTTCCAGCTTTTTCATCTGGTTTGTTTTTTAACTGTTCAGATGGCTCGCGGCTCGCTGGTCCCCTTGGAGGGAGCTGCTGTTGAGACTACGGCGGCGGTATAGTTCATATTGTCTTGCCACACTTGGCTACTCTATCGTTCATATTTCCTGGCTTCATCTTTGCCTTTTCTTTTCAGATTCCTGAATACCCCCGCGAACAATTATCAGCCGTAGACAACATCGCTATTGACTCTCTTGTGGACATGCCAGGAAAGTAAAATGTTTGTTGGGGTGGGAGGCCGTGACGGTTGGTTCTATTTGGAATGTTTTCATTCCTTTTTTTTCCTGTATTTCGAAGGCGATTACGTACGTTATCATGATGTAAACAATTGTACTTGATGCAATCGCTGTCAGTGTTAATTACAGGTTTGAATGTGTTATTCACAACGCTTGTGATTTTTCCAGCGCTGTCATATGGGAGTCTGCCGGGACGCGCGCTCATAGGAGTACTATCATCGAGTTGATTGATGTCGTCGACATCGATGAAAGTGTGATCCTGGCCCGGCATGACATGTTTTCCCGTAGGCAAGAAGAAGAACCTAGCAAATATAATAGGATCGGTTTCGGAAACATCTATTTGGGGGTAAGAAACTATGCTGCTCCGTCCCTTCGAGTATTATTTATTTTTGTGCGGAAATCATTGTCTTACGCCGAGTATTTGTTGTAGCAAGCGGTCATTGCTGGCCGGTTGGAATTTGCCAGAGATGTTCTACGCCCGGTTATAACCGAAAGACAGTTGGATCATCTCCGGTATTGGATGATTCCGATATGTGAGATGCATCACTGGCATTTGTTGGTGTTAGACATCGCTGAAGCGTGTTTCCGCCACTACAATTCCCTCAGTGGTGAAATTTACAAAGATCAGGCGACGCGTCTGGTATAAACGACGGGCCCCTCGTATTAGTTTCTTATTTTTTTGTCATTTGAGTTACTGAATTACTTTGCTTTTAATTGTAGGCCGAATTCGTGTCCACGGTCCTTCGCAATGAATACGAAGGATTGTTTAACATGGATCAATTGCAGAAGGATTGGCCGGTCGTGGACATGCCATCCATTCCGAAGCAAATAAACTCGTAAATGCGGCCTCTATATCTCTATATCTTTCTAATGATTTCGTGATATAGATATGGATATAGAGATAGCTTCTTCGGAATCGTGATCCAAACCTTACCCATAAATGATGATAAAATGTAAGCTCATATGTTACTACATTATTGATTGAGAAAAGTCCTGAATTATCTTTGTAACACAGGCGGGATTGTGGGGCCTTCATGCTGCAGTACGAAGACTGTATCCAGTCCGGGAAGCCTCTTGACTTTAGTCAGGATGATATGCGCAGGATAAGAGCCCAGCTCGCGGCCGCCCTTATCCGTGACGGTGTGGACAGTTGGAATGCACGCAAGAATGGAGGCCAGTCCGCAAGATGAACGCGTTTGTGTTGTGAATTTACTATGAATTTACTATTCCTTTATTAAAGAAATTGGAAATTAATAACCATTAATTTATACAAGACATTGATTTTGGGATTACTATGATTCCTTGCATGGAGTTTCCTAGCTCCGAGTATTAGTCCTTGTTGGAATTTGTGCTGGTGTTTAAGAAATTGCCCCGACCATATGAGTCGCCCTCTCTCCCTCTCTCCCTCTCGCGCTCGCTCGCGCTATTTCCTCGCGCTCTCTCTCTCTCTTCCTCCCTCGCTGTCTCTATCCGCTCTCTCTCTCTCTCTTCCTAACTCGCTCTCTCTATCCTCTATCCTCCCTCGCTCTTGGTGCTCCGTTGCTCTCTCTAAGTCTTTCTCCCTCGCTCTCTCTCTCTCTCTCTCTCTCTCTCTCTCTCTCTCTCTCTCTCCCTCGCATTCTCTCCCCCCTCGCTCGCGCTCTTCCCTCGCGATCTCTCTCTCTTCCTCCCTCGCTGTCTCTATCCGCTCTCTCTCTCTCTTCCTAACTCGCTCTCTCTATCCTCACATGTTGGGCGATAGACATTATAGGGAAAATTTAACCTCCATCGTCCATGCTGCACAAGTTTGTAATTGTGGCAACAGAAATAATTTTTAATGGGTAGAAGCGATCCCATTAAAAAATGTTTCTGATGATCAAGTGAAAAAATTAATTTGTGAAAACATCAAATGTAGATTTGTGGTTCCACAAACAATTGGGTCCGATCTAGGGACAATGTTTGTAAGTTCTAAGGTAAACATCATATGTATTTTTATAGATGGTAATGATCCCAAATATGGAAAGTGGTCGCCCAACTGCGAAGGACCATACTTGGTCGAGCAAATATTTCCAAATGGATCGTATCAACTGAGGACTATCGATGGTGGTTTACATCGATCAATGATCAATGGTCGATACCTTAAGAAATACAACCCATCAATGGAATAAAAACAACAAAAGAAAAACGTCCTTAGAATTTGGACGATAGCAATTAACAAAATTTTGTCCATTACAAAAATATCGGCGACAAGCTTACATTACAAGCTATCTTCTTAAAGAAAGTTGTTGAGAATAACGAGCGATTTTATCTCTGAAGGCTTTAAGCCGATTTTTACTCTTGACCAGTTCGGCGTTGATTTCAGTTAGACGATCTTTGGAAGAGTCAGCTTGAAGGGCGTCATATTCCTCTATATTTTTATGGCTCTTTTGGTCAATTTGCTGGCTCTCTTTGATAAGATAATTCTTCTGGGTCTTCAATTGAAGAATCTGTGCTTCTAACTCTTTAATTTGAGCATCAACTTCAGAAATGGCTGATTCCCTCTCGGCAATGGCATCTACATTCGCCGCCATCTTTTTAATGTCGTTGCTGATTGTATTTTTCAAAAGCGCTCGTCGCTCTCGCCGTTCTCCAACAAAGACAAGCTCGTGGACTAAGGTTTTCTTCTCTGCATCAAAGCTTTCTACGATCGATTTAATGCTTTGAATGTCGTCCATTTCTTCAGAAGAAAATCCTAACACTTGAGGTTCAATAGCCAAGAAAACGGCAGTAGATTTCTCTAGGAGATGGTGATCGGCAGCTGTGAGGTCTTCCTTGAGTAGCTTATCCAAAATGATCATGCAATCGGCCAATATTTTTCTAAGATCATGATATCGACCTTGTTGGATATCAGCAGAATCAGTGGGAGTTTCTTTCCCAGAAAGACGAGCCTGTCATGTTTCATTCAGAGAATGAAGAGAATTGACCAATGCAGCCAGAACGGCCTACAAAAGTAAGAATTATAGAAGTCAACATCGATATCGATCTGAAATAAATTTATCGGCCAAAAGATGAGCTCATACCTCATCCGAAGCAGAGGTAGGTAAAGTTGCTTGCGGAGTGACGAACGCTGTTGATGGCGGTCCGATAGATACAATCGCCAGAGCATCATCGGTCGACGTTGTCGATGACAAGATAAGAGTTGGACCAGGCGTTGTGACAGGAATATCTGTTGTTGAAGTGCTGGGGGGCGCGCTGACATTATGTTCAACGTCACTGGCCGATAGCTCCAGGGCAAGTGATGTCTCGACCAAAGGTCGCGAGGTTGAAACCCCCGCAGAAGCTGTGTCAGATGATAGTTGACTATCACGAAGGTCCCTCAAAAGACTAAATGGACCATAAATAAGCATCTGACCGATAGGTGATAAACCTGGGCTGATTGGAGCAAGGTTCAAAACGTCCAAAATATTATCGACGTTGACATCATCTCGTCTTTCTTCTTCAGACGATGAGATGATTATATTTTCTTCGGTACAAGGCTGTCGAATATAGAGATGAAGATAAATAAGTTAGACAGCTGTTGAGAACAAATCGTTAAAGATTGAATTTAAATGAACATATACCTGTTCAGTTAAGAGTGCAACTTGACTAGAGGAAGCGATAAGATTCTTCGCGATCCCTTCATGAACAGTCTTCTCAGGCACATTAGAAGGAGTAGTTGAATGAGAAAAAAGACGAGAAGAAGCAGAGGAATCCGATTTATCTCTGCAAAACCAGAAAAGAGTCAGTTCAGGATACAAAAAACAAGGAATGTAAGATAATGGACAAAGACTCACTTAGAAGCAGAGGCAGAATGCACACTCTGTCTACTCTCGGTTGACCTTGCCTCATCTCCAGTCGCTGAAGATGACGGAGCTTGTTGGTCAGATTCCTCAACTGCTGCTTCTTCAACAAGTACATCTTCAACCGCTACTTCATCGGCCATTGCCTCCTCGCTCAAAGGTCTTCCACCTAAGGGAGATATCTTGGATTCACCAGTTGATATCCACTTCTTCTTTTGAGAAGGACCCTCTTCAACTGTTTTCCCCTTTCTCTTTTTGGTTGATTTTTCACCCTTTCCGGTAGAAGCGGCGACTTTCTTTCTCTTCTGAGCTCTATCTTCTACCTGAGTCCGCTCCACAACATCCTTCTTACGACCCGATTTCTTGGGAGGAATGAAGTTATCGAAGACATCACTTTTGTCTTTAGAGAAATGACGATCCTTCACGGCCGAATCCCAAACATCAACAATGGCAGAATCCACGTCGGCCACAGCTTCAAAACTTGCAAGTTTAAAGCGTTTGCAAAGCGCTATATCTTTCTCCTCCACAGAAAGTACTCTATCGATGTTGTGGAAAAGACATCGTCCTTTGGCCACTATGTTGTAGCTAAAATAAGGAGGAACTGGCCAAGCTTGCTTCAATCCAAACTGGCGAGCGACAAAGTTTGGAGCGTAAACTTCCACTCCACATTTATTGTTTGGTCTTCCCCACAACTTGTCAAAATGAAGATTTCGGCCGACTAAGAAACGAGCCCAAGCCAATTTCTTATCCTCATCGTCCAAATTGGCCGATAGATCAAGGAGTGGGCGGATACAAGGTGGGTGAGAGTTATGATTGAAAGGACGATAGGAGGAAATACTGGATAGAGTATAAAAATAATTGAAAGTCTGCTGGAAGGATTTGGGAAGGAACGAAGAAGAAAGATACAAGTGGCCTTGTGTCCTGGCCGATGAAGAAGAATGAGGAATATGGAGTCCAGGAAAATAAGCTCTCAACCACAATTGGACGATCCAGAGAGGGCCAAAACCAGTGAGGCTCCCACCTTCCCGCAATTGCTCAAGAGTAAGGTATATGCCTCGGTAGATGGCCGATAAAATAAAAGTAGAAAGAGACAAAACGTGCTTTCCTCCAACTAAAGCTTGAGCAAGAGCGAGATAACCCTTGATGGGTTTCTTGGCAGGAAGACAAAGAACATACTTACAAAGCCAATAATAAATGAAGGCTAAACGTTCTCTAGCATTTGGTGGCTCATCGGTCTCTTCAAGTTTGGCATAGGTATTGATAAAAAGACCATAGTTTTTATCCGTATGAAAAATCGTCTCTTTAGCAGATAACTCCATATTGCCCGATATGAGTTCGCCGATAGGAGAAAGACCAGTTAATAGAGCGATGTCAAGCAGGGTGATAGAAAGAGTACAACAAGGGAAGACAAAGTTGTTATACTCTATCGACCAGAAAAGGAATGATGACAAGAGTAAATTGGGCTCTTGAGTAGGAACCCTAGTGCTCAAATCCAAAAAGTCCAAAATCCCGGCATCAGAAAAGATTTTCTTGGATTCCAGATGACTAATCATTCTATTATGCCATCTAGTGAACTTGTCATCGATCAAAGGCCATGTGGTAATGGGACTTTTGGAAGAGAGACTAGAAAGATTAAGTTTTTGTGAGAGAGGCAAATCACAAGATGTTGGAAAACTTTGAACAACAACTTCAAGATCAGGGGGAAGAGAGGGCCAAAAAACAGAAATGAAGCAAGGACCCAAGGAAAAGAACTTAGAAGAAGAGTCTCCTACCTTGACCAGATAATTCCCTCCCGCCTCATCTGATCTCAGAATCCCATTGAAATCTCCATAGAGTTTGCACGCCTCTTTATGCACTTCTTCATCAGTCTTGGGTTCACGGACCATCGTGGCAGTAGAAAGTTTCACAGAAAGAAGAAGAAACTCTCAGATATATCAGAACTCACAGGAAGAAGGCAAGCCTTGGCGCCGCAGATGAGAAGACCGAAAGAACACTAAAACCCTAACAGAAAGAAAAAAAAGCCAATCATGGTCTTTCGCGCCAAAGACGTGTGGCGAAAAGGGTATGTATGTCAGCAAAGGACGGCGCATTAAATGTGGAATACCAAAAGATATGGATAAAGAAAAGAAACGACTACGATGTATCTGTTTCCCAAAGAATGATCATAACCGCCTTTAATGGTTAACAAGCAAGCTGTCAAATCACAACAGAGGCGGTCACCTCGTCATAATTTCAAAATTCCTCGATTACCGCATGGCAAAACAATCAATGATTAACATGTCAGCACAATATATATGGCCGACAAACTTCCAAACCCAAGCGAACGATATCGCTCATTAATAGATAATCGTCGAACGAACTATATTATTCAGAAAGTTCCTTTATCGGCCAAAGAGCGGTATCGCTCTAACAAGTTCATCGCCCAAAGAGTGCTATCGCTCAAATCAGTTCATCGGTCGAAAGGTTAAAAACCTCGATCGAGAGTGATGATGACGTTCACAAATAGAGGCCGTTTGCCAAAAGCGATAATGATTTAAGAATATTGATATGGGTGACTACGAACGATGACTTCATCTCCTATAGTTCATCGACCAAAGATGACAATATGCTTTCGACGAAAGAGTTGGTTCAAAGACAGCAACATGACAATTTTGGACGATGAAGAAATGAAAGAGCACCAGTTAAAGAAAGATGACAATATGAATACCAACTCACCAACTCGATGCAACCGTCATCGGCCAAGAAACTTGTAAACCCAGACGTGATCGTCGTCGACCAAAGCAAGTAGTGAAGAAACGAGGAAATATCGGAAAGCGTGGGACACGCGGTGTCACCGGGAAAGTGTAGCGGAAATTTTTCTTCGAGTTCTTCCCAATGATGGCGTCAAGAGTCCTCTTGACAAGCCCTCCTTCGTCTTCTTCACATGCAAACACACAAGAAGACACGGTGTAGGCAAAGGATTCGCCTGCTCTCTTTGTTGCTGCAATTGTTACAAAAAAGCTCTTAACTCCCTTTCCCAAACGGTTGGTTACAATCGGTCAATTTACAAAGAGAACCGAACCCTAAGCCACCGTCCAATATCCCCTTGATCATGGCCCGATCCCCCTTTTATAGAGAACGCCTCCAGCTTCCCCTCTAAGAAGGACACCAAGTTGCGGTGCAACTTGACTTTGGATAGCATCTGCCAAGATCCATCGCATATCGACTTGAAATAGGCCTCCTTCCTATTTCAGCGAGTCACCACCAACTTCCCCCCGTGCCATCTTCCATATTTGCCGTGTCATCCCATATGGGAGTCCTAGGCGAATTGGAATTAGCTTCATGGCACGCACGGTTTGGCCTCTGTGGCTAACAGCCTTCCGTCGGTGCGAGTCGTGTCCTAGTCCGACTACAACTCCCGAGCAATAACGACTTGCCCGCATCAAGTCCTTCCATGATCCCAGTCCAACTGGAAGTAAGCGTTTTGCACGACTGGATTGCTCCCCATGGCCTCACGCGTCTTGCTGGCCGCAGCATGGCGCGCCGAGTCCTAGACCGACTAGGACTCGCGCGTCATCTTTGCTTTTGCCCGCGCCAAGCCTTGCCATGGCCTTTGTCAAGATGCGCAAAGTCCTAGCGGCAGTAGGAATTGGAGTCCTAGTCCAACTAGGATTCCTAGTCCCACTCGAACAGCTATGCCGTTGTGCTGCGCGCGCGTCGCGCCATGCCTTGTCGCGTCTTGCTACGTTGCGTCGCGTCATGCCGCTCGCCAAGCTCCTTTGGCGCGCGCATGTTGCTCGCCGCCTTGCTGGATTAGCTCGCCCGCGTCCCGCACGAGAGAATCCGCCCGTGGCGCGATAAGTTTTGTCCATGACTCGGTCCGCCGCGCCATCTTTGAACTTGCTCGTGCCATCTTCAAGATTTCACCTCTTCGAGTTCGTCCGGGGATCTATTTACAACTCTCTCTCCCTCCAAGGTACAAAGATCTCTCAATAAGGAACCTCCCAAACCCTAACCAAAGCCTAGATGCCCAACTCCGTGGCCGGCCTATTCCTTATATAGAGGAATAGTCCTTCGCTTGCTCCAACAAGCCATCCCTAAGAAGTCCTACGCAAAGTCCCGACTTACATCCTTATCTAGTCTAATGATGAGCATAAGACTACGTTCCCAAACATAGCTGGACTCTACCTTAGACAGGTTGACTTGGTTAAGGATCACCATGACCACCATTTGACTCAAAATAAGACTCCTTCCTATTCGTCCGCGCCAACAGCAAGTTTCCGCCTGGCAAACTCCATATCCCCCGTGTCATCCCTTATTCCGAGTGGAATGCACGAGAGATATTTGAATTCCCTCGGCTGGATCGTCCCCCAAGGCCTAACCGCTTCGCCTGGCGCGCCGTCTCCAAGTCCGACTCGGAGTCTCGTGCCAACGTCAAATTCTTCCGTGCGAAAACCGTATTTGACCGCGTCATTCGCCTTGGAGCTTCCATCGGAAGTGGAACTAGGTGATCACGGTTTTTTTTGGGGAAATGTCGGCTAGCCTCCATCTAGGACTTTTGCTCGTGTGATCATGGTGTTTCCATGTTTCCCATGGCTTGGTGTGCTGCATCGCGCCATGGCCTAGGTCATGGCCCGTGTCAACTCTGGCCGACGCGCGCCATGGCCCATGTCAGGACTCAAGGCCCTTACAGGTAGCGGTGCAAGTAAACAGAGGACTGGAGTTTTTTCAGGCCACGTGTCACGATGGCGACGGGAAAGCCGGGAACCGATAGAATATAAAATGTCTCGACATGGAATATAAGGGTAGGCTTCGCCGACTGAGCACTGGTCACCGTAGTCAAAGCGTTCGGATGAGGAAGAGACATAGATGGAGACGGACAACACAATTGAGACGTTTTCCTTAAGGAGTTCCGTGCATTTCTTTAGAGTTTTCGATCATTATTCCTCTTTCTGACTCATAAATCTCTCTCTCTCTCTCTCTCTCTCTCTCACTCTCGCCCCGTCTCTCATACTCCATCGTTCTCTCTCTCTCCCTCGCCATCTCTCTCTCACTCTCGGCCCAACTCTCGCCCTCTTCCTCCCTCGTTCTCATCAACACTCTCCTTCCCACACTCTCTCTCCTTCCCTCGCTCTCATCGACACTCTCTCTCCCTCTCTCTCCCTCCCTCGCTCTCATCAATACTTGGGAGACGACCAATTCAAGGTCAGGCAAAGACTGAAACAATGAAGAAGTCATGAAAAAATTCGGTCAAATTGAAGAGTAATTCATCCAATTCATTGTAATTGAGATAGACAATGAAATAGATTTTCAACGCAAAAGTAAGGAAGCCATGAGAACCCAAGAAGTAATCCATTCAAAATACCAAGAAATTCGTATGGAACAAAAGGTAATTCCTCCAACTCAAGGCCTTCTTTTCCACCCATTTAGAGTCAAGGGTTTTATATCAAAGCAGCAGCGTTCGTACATGTCCTTACGTTGTGTCCGGTGCCCCGACAGTTCTTACACTTCTTAATGCTCTTTCGTATCTCGCCTTGCGAGGGTCTCCTTTTCTTCCTCTTCCGTCCGAGGAGGACTTTCACATTTGGTGGCAGAACCTTGTGATCCTCAATGGTTGCTCTCGGCCAGTATTGCCTCGACGCAGTTGGAGCCACGCTGTCTGCGTAAGTGGCGAGATATGTGTCTGCCGTATACCACCGTTCACAATATTGGTATGGGTCTAACTTCCTGTCTCCAAGAACTGCCATCGCATGTTGGCATGGGATCCCCAAAACCTGCCATGTCCGGCATGTGCACTGCTTCAGGTCTATGTTGACAACGAAGCTTCTATCACACGAGTTTACCTGAAATTCTGAATGAGATGAGGCGTGGAGTCCAAGGTAGCTTGATGCTCGCCTCGCTTTGTCCATCACTTTCTCCGCACGAGGGGTAAGACGGGTGCTACATCTCTCCGCCAGTTCTTTCCTCTTGAGGAAGTAGCTTGCGAGCTTCCTCCTAGTTTCCTCTACCAAGTACTGAACAGGTAGCGATTTTATGCCCTTCACGACCCCGTTGAACGACTCCACCATATTCGTCGTGAGCATATCATACCTGCGTCCTTTGAAGCTGCTTGTAGCCCACTTCTGCATAGGCATATGCTTCGTAATATACTCGTACTGTTTCGAAAACTCGACTTTCATTTCCTCCATGATTTGTGTGAACTCTTCCGAGGTATAAGCCCGAGCGGCGGCCCAGAACTTATTATATGGGGCGGAACTTTTGGGTGCATTTGGCAGATTCTGTGAAAGGTGCAGCATACAGTATCCGTGATATGCCTCCGGTAAAACTTCAGCCACGGCATTAATGAGCCCTTTCTGCCTGTCGGATAGTATTGTGAGTTCTCTAAAAGGGCCAAGAACAGAACGGAGCTGCTCCATGAACCACGTCCAATTGTCTTGATTCTCCTTTTCGACGATTGCAAATGCGATAGGGAGGATATGGTTGTCACCGTCCATGACAGTTGCGATCAATAAGACCCCTCTGAACTTCCCAGTCAAAAAGGTTCCATCAACCCCGATAGTCTAAAAGCCAACGTATTTCAAAGAAATGAGTTTCGAATGAAAGAAAGTCGGGTTAAAACGGAAAAGATGCAAATCACTTGGCCTGAAAGAGAATATGCAGTGCTCACACATAAAGAATTAGTAGGAGCTTGCCCGTGCGAAACGAACCTGTCTAAGGTGAGACCGCAATGATCGTAAGCAAGCCCCAAATGCCCAGAAAAATCTGATGAAGTGCCCAGATATCTCCCACTGAAGCGCGACGTCCGTATCAGGATCCCGTCGCTTGAGCTCTCGCATGTACGGGAGCAACCACTGGTACGACTCTTCGAAGCTGCCATATGCTTCTTCCAGTGCAATTATTCTTGCGCGGTAAGCCTTCTGATATTTGACCGACACTCCATATTTAGTATGCAGATGAGTCTGAATCATTCTCGGTGAATAGCCGTCACTCCCAATCACCTGCTCCCGGATTTCCCCCAAAATGAACCTGCTAGTGCACTGTTTATGATCGCGCCCAACGAGTGTTCTGTTGCAAGTATGTTCATTGATGAATTTCTTGATCCGGAAGTTAGGAACCCCTGGCATCTTTAGGCCTTTCAGCGTCCAGGGACAGTCATCGGAATGACACCTTACGAGAACCTTGTGAGTGTTCGTTTTCACCGGTCGATATTCGAATCTGTTCTTTATGGCATAGCCTTTGAGGAACAACGTGAAATGACGTACATCATTGAATACTTGGCCAACAAAAGGTTCCCCAGAAGACATAACTTCAGGAGCACTTGCTTCTGGCGTTTCGTTATGAAGAACCAACGGGATTCCGTCATCCATAACGAATACCGAATCGTCGGCAGGTGGCGGCTCTGTGCTTTGACCACGATACCCGACGCCGTCGGTGGCCAGATATATACACCGAGACCATTGACTTTCAACCTCTTCGGCGGCCTCTTGGGATGCATATGCATTGAAGTCTGCCAAATCAGAGTTTGCTTCGGGTCCGGAGTCGTTATTTGCGTCGTCATGTGGATTCATTCTTCCGTGACCGAAGGCTACACCATCATCTCCAAGCGAGCCAGGTTGTGGCAGTAGACCAGATCTGCAAGGTGGTCGAATCATCCTTAAAGATCCAGGAAATCAAAACGAGGTCCGGATGGGAGAAGAGCAGACAAATAAGCCACCCATAAATGGATTTCCATCACGTTTTCCTTTCCAATTAAATACAATTCCATTTAAAACAAGGACAACCTCTTAAGAAATGGGTGTTCCGGAAGTAGTGGATCCTAACAAAAATTATTGATAGAAAAGAAAGAGGGAGTGGAGAGAGAGAGACATGTCACTTACTGAAGAGAACATAGTTTAATTACCTTTGGCCGATGTCAGGTTGATTGTGGGTTTCACTTATACCATGTGCAGTGTATTGTACGCCAGTGCGGCTTTCTTCGTGGCGCTGTTGAATGATGGACTCAGTGCGCACGACGGGCTGTTGCACGGATGCTGGAGTCACACTGAGAAGTCAGCCGTGTTAATTGGCAAACATGCCCATAAATAACGGTGGATGGATAAATAACTGACTATTCCTTGTAAAGGCCTAGGAAATAACTCTTTAAATGTAAGTATTTTCGATAGAATAACTGCTAAGCACAGAATTTAGTAATCACGTTTCGTGGAAGTCCGTCTGATTTTCCGTCACAGATGCATGATGAGAACTGCCCACGTATTCTAGCTCCGAATGGCTCTCTACGTGGAAATCTTGGACTATGTTATCCGTGCGGGCTACGAGCGGCTCCAGTCCTTCTGTGTCTATGCTGGAATAAAGGTAAGCTAATCATGTTAGTACTGGACATGAGTAGACAAAGCCTAAGAAAGTTATGCTTTCGTCAGCGGTGAAATACTTAATCATTTGACAGTGCTAGGAATTACATGTATGTCGTTGAGAAATACCTATGTTAACTGGAATGATAAGGGAAAAAATCGCATTGAATGATACACAGAATGATAGAGAGAGGCTTTATGTATCACCTACGATGGACTTCAGTCTGAATTCGTGTGTGAGGACGGTGTGTGGTCTCCTTGGCGACGGAGTATGGTGGCCGTTCGTCGAGGGAAGTCCTGAGAATTTAATGAAATTCAAATGCGAACGTCCAGCGGACATGACTGGGTTGTTTGACATGATTTATGAAGATATCCTTTAACGTACAGAGGAAAACAGAGGAGAAGGCTTCCACGCTACATGGAGATGCTGTACGAACAATTCAGAAGAGAATGACGAGTGACCGAGGACGAGTCCCTTACGTCGGTGGTTCTTGTCGAGTCTGGATTGCAAACAGACGAAGTGCAGTGCATGAGGTCGCACATAGCTCAGCCATCATGAGAACGTCGTTATCATCCACAACGTCGACGAACGAGACGAATGTTTCTGACGGATATATGTATTTGAGATCGATGTCGACGTGTTTGTGACACCCATCCATCGCCTTCAGCAGCTCAGTTTTTAACCAGGACAGCTTAGCGGCATTCTTGGGGCGAATTAGTTTGATTCTCCCTCCATCGTAGTGTAAGAACCGCTTCCTTTCGTCGTACACGACGTCCCCACCATAATGGAAAAGAAACCGAAAGTATGTTGAGCTGTGGCCACCCATTTCCATACTCGAAGAAGCCAAAGGCGACGTTTAACAGCCGGCCCTCCCGAGGCCGACGCCGACAGCCGGCAGTTGCCCCCACACGGACCCTCAACTACTTCAACAATCTCCAAATGCCCTGGCCAAGCGGATCGAATATTAGCCTCGCCGGTCTATACGGTGGAAGACGATAAGTAGATGGTGGCAAGGGTGGCACGGGGAACGTAGATGATGCATAGGTCTTTAAGGGGTTTTAGAAGTGCCGATTAAACATGTGCCCGGAGGTTGAGATAGAGAGAACGACATAGAAAGGGGAGGGGATGAGGCGCCGGATATGAGGCTCCCTTCCAGAGGTCAAAATAACTTTATTGGGAGGAGCGTGACTGTCACATCCATTTAATGAGTACTTCACGCCCTTGATATTTTAGATGCACAGTACAGAGATCAGCAGAGAACAAGAAGCCAGAGTGGCTTCAAATTATTTAATATACGTCCATCCCTTAATGCGAACAGTTGCCAATTGGGCAGCCACAGTTACTTCATTTTCTTCTAATGTGCCTCCTTGCACCTTCTGTCTTCAATCGGCCCATCAATCAGGACGTCGAAGATGGCAGGAATGTCCTCCATGATTTGACATCAAGAACCTAAGACTTGTGCAATACAAGGACACATATCAAAAGAAATAGATAATTCCTTGACATTGAAAGCATACCGAAGAACATAGGAGTAGCAGAAAATACCAGTACAATGTGAGGTCTAGCTCTCCCTCGTCGAACAACCTTTGCATTGGAGGCACATTGAGAGGCTGCTACTTATTGAGGTCGAGCTCTCCATCCTGGTCCATCATTTTGACTGGCGGCACATTCAGGTCCTCCTCGAGGAAAGCCCTTTGGGATGGAGGTACGTTGATAGCGTCGAACTTATTGAGGGCGATGTCCCCTCTAGTGATCTCCGTCACAATAGTCCTCAGCTCCGTCAGCTCTTCCCTGAGAGCAATCAATTCACCATGCAGTTTTCTGTCGCGAGCAAGTAGCACAGTATCGTACTCCTCCTTTAATCTAGCTTCCATTTCCTCAAAATGAGCAACATTTTGCATCATGACAGCAATTTCGGACATGGCCCCATGTCTTCCCAGTCCTCGCACATCCGGATTGGAAGGAACTGCCTCCGCAGGGGAGGAGACAGAATATTGCTTGCTGACGCTCGATTTCTTCCTAGACGAATTCGATTCAACCTCAGGCTCTGAGTGATTTTCTTCGTCATCTTCATCGGCCGGGTTGCCAACCATGGCCTGTGTCTCCACCTGGGCAATATTAGCCCGGTCAGAGTCCGTTATTCTGAGAGATGAACATAACTGTGCGAAGAAATGGAGGATGGAATCAGTATATATAAAGGACAAAAACATTATTAAATTCACGTTGGAAAACATGCTTTACATTCTTGTAAATATCGCTGTGTTTCGTGGCCAAAACAAATGAATTCGTATATATAAATGTAGACGCAGTACATTGCTCATGTCATGACGGAGAAAAAATTAAAGTACATTACGTTGAGGGTCTGCATTTTGTTGATCACATCAGCGAGCCGCTCACGACGCTTTAGGTCTGACCCTGCCCATCTGCGGACCCAAGGGAAGGAGCTTGGCTGCTTAGGGATCTTCCAGCGTATGTGCTCACAAAACCAAACCTAAGTGTGTTAAGACGGGGACAATTACAAAATAAATGGAATAGAAAGAGGAATCCTGCATTTCATAGTAAATAAACGAAGGTTGGTGCGTGGGGATATTTACAGTGAGCACCAGGGTGCAGCCGGACAGGTACATCTCATGCACACGTCGACCCGCATCCGGCACCGTTCTATGGATCCGATTGAATGTGTCCTTCACGGAGGAGAGGATGTAATCATGCACGGCTTTGGCCCATGCATAGCTGCGGAGATCGTCCAAGTCGTCGAGGTAAGACAGCAACCTCTGGGGGCATTTGTAGCCCGAGCCGGGGAAGAGGACGCCGGCGAATAGATATGCGAGGTAGAAACGGACATAGTCGACCGGGTCCCCCATTTCGTCCGAGGCGGCGAGGGCTTTCAGCGCTCTCTCGAAGCCTTTTCTCGTGCAATCAGCACGGATGTTGTGCCTCTTCAAGAATGCAGGGGCTTCACTCTCCCCAGCGGCGGAGAGGGCCACGACAGAGCCACCCCTTGGCAGTCCAAGAATCATGGACGTGTGCTCCACGGTTAGCCTCAGCCTCCACTGACCAATGTGGAAGACGCCGTTGCCCCTCCACCCGTAAACGCACTCCTGGAGTATAGCAGTGTCTTGGGGCAACCCGGGGAAGTTATAGATAAGGCGGAAGGGTGTGCGATCGAGGATAGCTTTGTGTCGATCGTTCATCTGATGGTAAAGCTCACGCGTCCCCCACGCGTGGCAACGTCCGTTGATTTTGCATCTGTCGACTACAACTGCCCTTCGCATCGCTTTCTGAGGACAATCTCCTCCTCGAGTGCTGCTTGTACTTGGGACTGATTCGTAGTTATCGCGTGTGTGTCTCTTAGGCATTGCTACGGTGACAAACAAATATCAGCTATCATTGTTTCCACCGCCCAGCTATTACAAATAATGTTACCAAGGAACCGGTGGAAATTTATGTCGGCTTATTGCTACGGTGACAAACAAATATCAGCTATCAAAGTTCCAATCATCCAGGTATTTGACATAATGTTTCCATGGAAGCGACGACGTAATATGAGGGATGACCTACGACATTAGGAACTCCTAGATATTACTTCGAAATCGCAGGAATAGATATGCGACGAAGGGACCGATATGCTTATGGATTGGAAAGGTGGTTGTAATTGCTGTGTGTTGAGGTTTGAATCCTTAAATTAGGAATCACACGTTTTCCTCGAACGAGGGCTTTCACATACCAGAGACGCATGTTTTACCGGGACTCCGGCCGTTGTGCATAGTTTGGAGGTTAGTTACTCATGATGGTGTCGAGATTAGTAAGGTATTACTTTGAGTATTCTAAGGAAAACTTGATACTTCTTACGTATTCCTACAAATAAGTAGGGCATTCTTGGGGCAAGAAGCAAATGGCAAGTGGAGGGGTTCGAAATGAACATTCTTGACTAGGGGTTCGTAAGTTAGCAGTTCTGAGGTATGGAAAGCTAAGAATAACTTTATCCCGGCTATGTTAGTATTTTGTGAGGAAGTTTCACAGGTTAAGAAGGTAATACTTACTGTTTCCGCGAAAAATCAGGGGAAAATACTTACTGTTTAAATTAAGCAACAGCATTACATATATGGCCGCAAATGACGATAAAATCGTCAGTCTTGCTAATGTGAAAATTGGTATTTCAAAGATATTCGTAAGACTTACTAGGGCACCCTTCGTGTTGCTTACGACGGAAGTATGTTTTAGATGCATTCATACGGTTCTACCCAGGTTCGTAGGACAACATGAGTAGTACATACAAAGGATTTCAGCTGAGCATAGAAGGTTTCCATTAAATGAGAGTAATGAGAGAAGGGTCTATGGAATCGAAGGAGCGCATGTACCTGCGTATGGTCGGGGACGGTAGGGTAGGGATCTGCTCGCAAGTGTGAGTATGATCGCCGCACGAAAGAGAGAATGTCACCGAGTCTATACGAGCCGGGGAGACGATCGACTGGGAGAAGTAACGCCGGGGACAACTAACGCTTTTAGGTGGGAAAGGGGTGAGCTGATAAAGAGAGAGAGAGTGTAAGAGAGAGATGCATTAAATGCACCTCACCTTTTACTTTATTGAAGAGAGATGAGTAGTGCTATGTGTAGGTGGGACAGCAGCCAAAAGCAATTGCACTGAACAAATAACGGATTACTTAGTTACAATCAAGTAATACTTGACGTATGTTATATACTACATGTATAACTTTTCCAGCAATTTCCCATCTCTATCTCTTTCTCTCCCTCCCGCCCCCTCCACTCCCAAATCATACCTAGAAAGGCGAGGTGTCACGGGCTGGAGTCCATGACATGGGCCACGGCGCGCGTCAGCCATTTCTGACACGGGCCACGGCTTAGGGCATGGCGCGGTGTGGCACACCCAGGCATGGGAAACAGGGAAACACCATCATCACGCGAGCAAAAGTCCTTCATAGAGGCTAGGAATTTTTTGTCATTTTGGAGCCCTGGTGTTTAGATTTGGCACTTTAAGACCCCATCCAATGTTTCTTTACAACAGAGGACCCCAAACCTCATAAATCCCGATTTTACCCCTCCCTTCCCATGCCATGGATGGTTATACATGCATTCGTTTCTCTCATTATCCCATTTAATGTATGTGCATTTAATGCATGTGTCAGACTTTGCTTAAAAAAAAAGAAAACCCTCCCGTCGCATTAAATGCGACGGGATGAGATGTGTCTTCTCCAACCATCTTCCTCCCTCCCGCCAGGCATGGCTCATCCGGCCATCTTCTCTTCTCCCTCTCTGTCCACTACCTCCTCTTCTCTTCTCCCTCTCCACTCTTCTCCATTTATCGTTCATATCCCCTACCTTTTCACTGCGTCCACATGTCTACCTTAGCCAAAATAGTTCATCGGAGAGAGCTATCCACACATGCAAGGCAATGATAACCATGTCCAAGCGGAGACGAAGAATTAGCACTACTTGCGGAAGAGATGACGATTAACGGACTCCCACCGGAGACCGAGGGGGTAAGTTATAAAAGCGCGGATATAATAATAAAATGCGTGTGTATAAAATTCTACATACGTGTCTAAACTTGTTTTCACGCGTATAAATAGGATATGCGCGTGTACAAAATTTATGAACGTGTATGAGGTCTACATGATTTCTCGTGTATTAGTAGCTCACGCACGTGTCCTTGCAAGGGCTCTCATCTGAACATGCACACATATAAATGACCATGCGTGTGTACAAAAACATTATCACACGGCGAGAGTGTTTTTTTTATTGAACTAATTCGTTAATCGACACATGTGAGTATTTTTTATTTATATTTTTTCCCTTTAGTCTTTGCACTACCCGGTAGAAACGCGTCACGTCAAAGTGTGTTATGATGCTTTTGTACACACGCATGGTCATTTATACACGTTCCTGTGCCGGTTTCTACGCGTGCAAGGACACGTGTGTGAGCTACTAATACACGCGAGAATCATGTAGACCTCGTACACGTTCATAAATTTTGTACACGCGCGTAGCCTATTCATACGCGTGCAAACGAGTTTAGACACGTATGTATAATTTTACACACACGTATCTTTTTATTATACCCGCGCTTTTATAACTTACCCCCTCGGCCTCCGGTGGGAGTCTGTTAATCGTCATCACTTCCACCAGTTGTGCTCATTCTTCGTCACCGCTTGGACATGGTTCATCAACTAGCCTTGCATGTGTGGAGAGCTCTCTCCGGTAAACTATTTGGGCTAAGGTAGAGAATTTGAGGCAGTGGCAAGGGAGGAGAGATGAAAGAATAATGGAGAAGAGTGGAGAGGGAGAAGAGAGGATGGCGGGAGGGGTCATGCCTGGCGTGTCGCGCCCCGACCCGCGGAAGCCCAACCGGGCCGGGCGACGCGAACCGAAAACTAACTAAATAAGGAAATAAAGGCGGGGGGTTTCTCCCCAATTCACTGATTTCGCAATTCAATTCATAAGCACCCTGAATATTACAACAAATTTAAACCCCAACTGATATAATATAATAAGCCAAAACCTCAAGGGGTTACAACAGTTTATACATCATACTCCCGTAGGAGGCTAACTATAACAAAAAGTGTAGTAAGATAATCACCAATCCTCAGACCCCGCCAGACGCCGCCGCGCGACCAAACACCTGCCCGGTAGGGGCTACTGAAGAAGAGCTGGCGCCTGCACTTGCAAAACGCAGCCCGGGTAGGAGTGAGCATAAAGCTCAGTAGAGTTCTACACTACGTCACACAGAAGGAAGGGGAACACATTAGAAAGCTACGATTAAGCCTAATCCGGATTGGGATTCCATAGGACCTCTCTCTATCCATTGGGTCATTTACATGCTTTCTTAGTTTCCTTATCCTAAAACTCCAAAACCATTTCTTTTATTATCCTTGCAGGAACACTTAGATTGAGATTAGTAGTTTAATTGTTTTCTTACGCATTCCCTGTGGATTCGACTCGGACTCACCGCTAGCTACCCCCAAGGTAGTTAGTTAGGAGTTTGACTATAAATTTCTAATTTTGATCGGGCGCGTTAAGCCGCGACACTTTTCACGTCCTATCATAACTAAACCCACTAATGAACTAATGTAGGCAGAACACCTACCGAACTGCGCTTTCCTCGGCCGATTCCCCGATAACCAGCTGCTAACCAAGCTCCAACCCACGTCAGTGATCGTCCTCACGTCGCCACGATTCCAACGAGCTATCAAGCTCCCAAAATGGTGGTCGGAGGAGGGAGAACGGCAACGAAAGAGATGGCTGCCGGGAAGAACAGAGGAAACAGGAAACCACGGGAAGAAGAAAGAAAGAAGGAAGAGAAGAGAAGGAAGAAGAGGAAGAGAAAGAAGGGGAAGGTCAGGGAAGGTCGGGGAAGGTTGGGGAAGGTGAGGAATAGGGGAGGAGAGGTCCTCTCTTCCCTGACAAGGGAGGACGACGTAGGTTCAACCGCTCTGCTGCAAACCCAACTGCCCTGCGCATTGCCCGGATCGATAGAAGGCCAAAATGGATCGATCGAAGATAGGCTGGATCGATCGAAAAAGGCTTCGGATCGATCCGAATGGGTCAAAAACCCACCGGCTCGCTCACGAGTCCGATCGATCGTTCCTCGAAGCGATCGATCGCTCAAGGGCCGTAAGCTGCCCAAAAGCAAGCTTCAGCGCGCCCGAGCAGGGATCTTCCGATCCCGGGTCCACCTAACCATTCTAATCAAACACTAAGACAAACAAGGTCAGTGTGTGCATACACGGGTGTGAAACAAACCAACAAGGCGCAATTTACCAAACTGCCCTTGCGGTCTACAACGAGCCACAGGGGTAGAGGGAAGGGTCCTCACATGGCGGAGGAGCCATGGCCGACGGGAGGGAGGAGGGTTGGGGAATAAGACACATCCTGTCGCATTGAATGCGACGGGAGGGGGTTTTTTTTTAAAAAAAAAGTCTGACACATACATTAAATGGGATGATGAGAGAAACGGATGCATGTATGGCCATCGATGGCATGGAAGAGGAGGGGTAAAATCGGGATTTATGAGGTTAGGGGTCCTCTGTTGCAAAGAAACATTGGATGGGGTCTTATAGTGCCAAATCCAAACACCAGGGGTCCAAAATGGCAAAAAATTCTAGAGGCTAGACGACATTTCCACAAAGATGGCACGATGGATTACGGGGATGACAGGCTGGACCGGGCCAAGGAGGAAGGCAGTGCGACATGACGGGGTGCGGCGCGATTCCAGCGGAGCAAGACGCGCGCGGGAGCGAGTAAGGCGAGCAGGCCGCGCACCAAGGCAGCCAAGACGGGCGCGCGGATCGAGCGCGCCTGCAGGACGCGAGAGAGCGCGCGCAGCGCGTGGGCGACGCGCTCATGACGCCCAGTCCCAGTCGGATATGCCTTGGAGGCCGACCCAGCCGAGCAAATTCAAATGTCGCGCCTGCATTCGACTTGGAGTAGGGGATGACACGGGGAATACAGAGTTCGGCACAAGGAAACTTGCTGTTGGCGCGAACGAATAGGAAGGAGACCAATTTTGGGTCAAATGGTCGTCATGGTGATCCTTAACCAAGTCAAGCTCAAGGTAGAGAACATAACTGTTTGGGTACGTAGTGTTATGATCATCCTTAGCCTAGGTTAGGATGTAAGTCGGGACTCTGCGTAGGAGTTCTCAGGGATGGCTTGTAGGAGCAAGCCAAGGACTATTCCTCTATATAAGGAATAGGCCAGCCAAGGTGTTGGGCATCTAGGCTTTGGCAAGGGTCTGGGAGGTTCCTTATTGATAGATAGTTGTGAGTGATTCTCTTGTAATGATTGTTTGATCAATAGAGGAAGAGGGCCATCCCTTTGCCATATATCGTAGGTCCTTCATCCTTGGTGTGCTCTTGAGCAGGAAGGAGAAGAAGAGGACGTGGAGAAGGGTGGTCAAGGAAGGACTTTGCTGAACAAACATCGTCAAGGCGCGGGGCGCGACATGGGCAAGGAGCGGGCAAGGTGTGGAGCAAGGAGCGGAGGGTTCTTGGCGGCATCGTTGGGTAACTTTAAACTTTGAAACATTTTCCTCTGCGTAACCCGGTGACAGGAGCTATCATCCGGCTGTAACTGATAATACGCGCTCTCTTTGCCCACCATGTTGCTGGTTGGTGAATGAATGGACGGGGTTACTGGGTGCAGCACATGGCGACATCCCAACGCCGTTCGGGATCTGAACGAAGGTGGCCCTATATCACAACACCGTTCGGGATCCGCTGCGTAAACCGGTGACACGAGGCATGGCCCAAGGCGACCAGAGGAAGCGCGGGGTCATGATTTGACAGCTTACTTGTTAATCACTTAAAGCTAATCATGACCATTCTCTGGGAAATTGAATCGCCGTCTCGTTTGATATCTCTCTCCATATCCCTTAATATCCTGCATTTAATGTGCCGTACTCATCCTGACATCACTATCCTTTTAGCCATAGTTCTTTGGCGCGAAAGAACTTCGTTGGCTCTTTCTTCTTTCACTTAGGGTTTTATCTCTTTCTTGTTTGTCACCGGTGCGGCGCTCGAGTTTTTCTCTATTCTCTGCGTCGGCATATAGCTGTGAGCCTTTCTTCTTCTCTTTCACTAGGGAGGTGACTCGTTTCAGCCATGGGCCGTGAAATCAAGGCTGATGAGGGCATGCACATGGATGTTTATAGAGCCTACAAAAGTTACAATGAGTTGCTGACATCAAATGGAGCAAGAGGGTCATATCTGACCAAAGCTGGTGATTCTTCTTCCAGGTCTTTTTCTCTTGGTCCTTGCTTCGACCCTGATCTCATGCCCACTCTCAAATCCGATCTCAAAGACATTGTGAATTCATTTCCCCTTTCTGGTAATCTACCTTTGTCCCAACAACTCAATTTGTCAACCCTTTCTTCCAGAAACCCTATCACGACATGGCCGTTGACCGATGCTTGCTTCATTCAGTGGCATACTAGGATGATTAAGCATCCTGAAACGCGAAAAATATTTGCCGATGCCGGTATTTTGGACTTCTTAGATCTGTGTTGTTGGATTCCTGCTCAAGAATCCAACTTACTCCTCTCGTCGTTTCTTTTTTGGTCGACGGAGTATAATAATTTTGTTTTTCCCTTTAGCACTCTTTCTATCACTCTCCTTGATATCTCTCTTTTGACTGGTCTTTCTCCTGTTGGCGAGAGTATCTCGGCCAATATGGACCTTCCTTCGTCCTTATCGGCCTTTGAGCATGACAAAAGTTATGGCGTCTTCATCAAAGCTTACGCCAGAACCGAAGGGGCCGAGGAACCACCAAACGCTCGAGAACGATTGGCCTTCATCTACTACTGGCTATGCAAGTTCGCGCTCTGTCTTCCTTCTAAAAAACCAGTTAGAGCCTATATCAAACTTGCCCAAGTCATTTCCTCTGGGAAACGGGTTTTGTCCCTTTCTATTTTCATTTTATCGGCCATATACAGAGGCATCTACCTTACTCTTGAGCAATTTAGAGATGGTGGAACCCTAACTGGTTTTGGCCCCCTCTGGATCGTTCAATTATGGCTTACATCCTATTTTCCTGGACTGCATTTACCTCCGTCGTCATCATCGGCCAGAACTCAAGGCCATTTATATATTACTTCATCATTCATCTCCAAATCCCTTCAACATACTTTCGATTATTTTTATACTTTACGTACCTTTTCTTCCTATCATCCTTTCAATCCTGCTTTTCACCCTGCCTCTGTTCGTCCACTTCTTGACCTATCGACCAATTTGGATGATGAGGATAAAAGAATGGCGTGGGCGCGTTTTTTGGTTGGCAAAGACCTCCATTTTGACATGGAGCCCATCACGGCTCGACGCTGGTGATGAACGAGGCCTGCGCTCAACTTCCTCGAAGCGAACGACTGGAGTGGACGCTCGCGAATACAGGGAGACCTTGATGAGGGAAGGGACCCGACCTAGTTTCTATGCAGGTATAAGAGTATGACGTATTGTCTTCGTGAACCCGTCTTTCTGCTTATGTATATCCTTTCTTATCTTTGTCATTGGCTCTTTTAGCTGTCTGATTCCATGAACAAGGCGTCGCGCAGCGAAGGTCGGAGGTCAGGGAGCGGGGGTCGGAGCTCAGGGAGTCAATAGCTTCTGCCTTGGCGAGGACTGGGCGGCCTCTTGAGATGACTGCCGAGGAAAGGGGCGAGGCGACTAGATATGATGAAGAAGCCTCCTCTCGTGACGTTCCGTTGGATGTTACTTCGCTCGCCACACCGCCGGTGGCTGTGCCATCAACTTCACCATTCGCCGCAGCGACTTTAGTGGCTATTGAGCCTGCCTCAGGTAGGAATGCCCCCTTTATTGGTGAAGTAGGCCTGGTGACGTCGGAGGCTCGTGTGAGTGGGCAGGTTGTCCTAGCTCCGTACACCGAAACCGAGCGTCCGCCTCTAGAAGGCCAACCGTCTATCGACAGAGGGAAGCGTGTTGTGGAGGAGGCGGATCCGGCTTTCAGCGCTACTGATGTGAATCCCCTCTTGGGCGCCGTTGGGGAGGAAGTCGATTACCACGTCTCTACGACATCATCTCCTCCGAGGGGTGGCCGCACGATTGCAGGTCATGAGCTGGACGCTTGTGTCGAGGGTTGGGAGGGGCGCAACCTCCACGAATGTGTACAACATTATGCTGAGATGATGCAGCCATCCTTTAATCGATATATGGGTGTGGCGGATCCGGATGAGCATATGGCTCTCCGGGTCGCGCTCCGTGGTGCGATTGAACCTTTCCGAGACATGAAGTTTAGCGACCTTGCACGAGGAGGGATTCTTCCAGGCCTTCTCCACGCCTTGCAGAATGTCCCAATGTCGCCGAATCCGACGTTTCACAGCTTCCGCACCTTGCTACTTACATGTCATTCACAGTTGAAGCAACGGGCGGAGCGACTAGAGAGGCTTGCACAAATCAGCTGCGAGCTGAATGACCTCGATGACATTGTATCCCGGCGCTGTGAAAGTTCGAGGCAGGGTGAGGCTGTCGTTGCGGAAATGCATAAACAGGTGGTTGCTGTTGATCGGCGCATCGTCGAGCTGGAGGCGGAGTTGGCGACGGAGTGGACACAGCGAGAGCAGCTTTGTAGACGAATAGTCGCTGAGGAGGTGACGCTCGACGGCGAGACGGTCAAGCTTCGGGAGGAGTTGCGCCGTTATGAACGTCTGCTCTATGAGAAGAGGTCGGCTGATGATGTCATCTCTGATTGTCTTTTCACTATCTTAGAACAGATGTGGGATGTGCTAAGGGAGGTTCGACCTTCGAAGTAAAAACCTCTAATCTACTAATATAGTCTGACTAATGAGTCGTCGATCGATGATTTTTGCATGTTCCTTCTGTCACTTCTATGCGAAACTAGATCATTTAAGGTATTTGTACAAAGTATTCGTCTAATAGAAATGGAGGATTTATGGAAGGGGGGGAGGTCGGCTGGAAGATGTAACGCAGCGGAGACGATCGCAGGTGGGAAAAAATAATGGATGGAGAGAAGGGAAAAGGGTTTGCAAGGGCGAGGGCGGAGAGAGAGATGAAGGAATCCGTGCTTTTATGATGGGATTCCATTCTTCTAGCAGGGCATTATTACTGCTTATAACGATTCGCTGTGTACTTGAACTCTTCCCGAGGCTCCACTTACCAGGCCGACGACGCTCGATCACCTGCCCCATCTCGGACTTCCCTCGAGATCGGCATGAGCTATCTACTAATGTTTACTCACATTAGTAGTAAACATTAGTAGATACTAATGTTTACTCGTTAAGCTGTTACTCACATTGCTATCTACTAATGTTTACTCTTTAAGCTTTGCAAGATTTTACCTTCTCTGGTTATTTGTTTGAAGGTAATTTGACCCCTTGTGAATTAATTACCTTCTCTGGTTATTTGTTTGAAGGTAATTTGACCCCTTGTGAATTAATTACCTTCTCTGTTTGCAGGAACATGGTGGCTGCCTCTTCTTTGAATGGGTTGAACCTGATTTGCCTGGATGGGACGAAGGCTTGTTGATGAACTGAGAGACCAGCTGATCCCTGTAAAGGATGCCATGGTGGAGATGCAAACCATGAAGATTAGCATGAGTGAAAAGGATAGGTTAATTGCTGATAAGGATAGGTTAATTGCCATGCTTGAGTTGCAAAAGAGGCAATCAAATGATAGGGATAAGGCATACCGGATTGGTATGCTACTGTCCTGGGTTGTTGGGATTGCCCTTTTCCCTGTGATCAAATGGTGTCTCAAGTACAATGGGATATAATTTATCTTGTGATGTAATTTGTCCAGTTATAGAACTGAATTGTGAATTGTGTAATATGAATTGTGAATTATATATTCAAAAGCCTTGTAAAGGGGAATACACGCAGAATATATTCAAAAGCCTTGTATAGGGCAGTTCTCCGGATAGAACCGGTTCGCTGGGCTTATCCAGCGAACTCGGTTCCCGACCGTCCGATCCCATCGGAAGGTCATGATGTATTTCAGCCTACTTAACCCCACTCTCGACCGAGCCTATCCACTGGAGCCCGAGCCCCTCCCTAGCGTGCCCGTGACCTAGACGTCGCCACCGCCGCCCTAGCGCCGGCATCCCTCACCATCGCCCCGGCCTCCCTCTCCCTTGCGCCTGAATTCCCTCATCACCCTCATCGAGGTTTGTTTAACTCCTGGCAGCTCCTGATGAACACTTAGGCAGAGATCCAGCGGGCCTTTGAGGACTACCAATTGCGCAAGTATGGCTTTGAGAAGGCCAAGCAGTTGAAGCCTCAACCACATATGCAGTGAGAATTAGTAGCCAATGTCAATATCAAAGTGATATTATGAGTTTTGAGTTTACACTCAATTTAAAGGTTCAAGAAGATTGTAGGCTGCGGGCGAATGGAAAAGGTGGAGATACTCAAACTTTAAAGTGGCATAACATGTTATGTTGGATTGTTTGTTTAATCTCTTCCAAAGAGATTCTTTTCTATCAATAATCTTGAAGATACAAGTTTCATGTCGATGGGTATTTATTTTTTATTGGATTTATTGTTGTTAGTGATCTTCGTTGTCATGGTGGTGGGTCATTAGGCAGTTGAGTTGCCTCTGAATCATTTGTGCACTTTTTAGTAGCATTTGTAATTCTTTTGGTGGGATAGTAGTGAGGGTGATCTAATGCAGAAGCATATAAGCACATTTATGCCAAACATGGCATATATCTATTACTGATTCTACTGAATCAATGTGGCATCAGTGATAGTGGGCATGTGCCCAATTGAAGACGGATGATTTCTACCTGTATGTATTGATGACAAACAATAATTGCCCATGTCTTTGTTGTACCCCGAGGTGTGGAACTTACTGTCATAGTGGACTGCCACTCGAAATCTAAAAAGGAGAGATGGGTTAGAGAGGAGCCCCCCGAGAAAATCAAGACTTTTCTACTATCAGTGTTCCTTAGGCGTAGCTACTGTAACTTTCCTTTTCCTCGTTGTAGAAGATTTTCCTTGTGCCACGATGTCTTAGCTATCATTGGACTTTGTAGCTTTTCTTCAATGGAAGTACGTATATAGGTTAAATTTTTTTCTATGTCTCTAGAATCGCAAAGTAAAGAAGATCACAAAAAGACTCATCGGTTATTAGACTTAAGTTTACACAAAGTCATCTTGATTGAGGCAAGGCGTAACCCATACCCCTTCTGGAAATCCCTGTGCGACGGTTGGCACACCTCATGTGCCTGGGGAGGGAGCGAGAGAGTGCGGCGGAGAGCGATGGAGGGAGAAAGCGAACCCGGGCGAGAGAGTAAGGCGGAGAGCAATGGAGAGAGAAAGCGACAGCGACAGAGTGCGGCGGAGAGCGATGGAGGGAGAACATAATAAATCTTGTTAATCGCCCAGACGGCTTTATTTATATCTAACACATAGAGAGAGCGATGTAGGGCAAAAGTGAGGGAGGAAGAGAGAGAGAGAGAGAGAGCGAGGGAGGAAGAGATACTGAGGGAGGAAGAGAGAGAGCGAGGGAGGGAGGAAGAGATAGTGAGGGAGGAAGAGAGAGTGCGAGAGAGAGTGAGGGAGGGAGGAAGAGATAGTGAGGGAGGAAGAGAGAGAGAGAGAGAGAGAGAGAGAGAGAGAGAGTGAGGTAGGAAGAGAGAGAGAGAGAGCGCGAGGGAGGAAGAGAGAAAGAGAGCGACGAAGAGAAAAAACGAGGGAGTAAGAGATAGAGATAGCGAGGGGGAATAGAGAGAGAGAGAGAGAGAGAGAGAGGGGGGGGGGAAGAGAGAGAGAGAGAGAGAGAGAGAGAGAGAGAGAGAGAGAGGGATAGAGAATGCGAGGGAGAGAGAGAGAGAGAGAGAGAGAGAGAGAGAGAGGGAGAAAGACTTAGAGAGAGCAACGGAGCACCAAGAGCGAGGGAGGATAGAGGATAGAGAGAGCGAGTTAGGAAGAGAGAGAGAGAGAGCGGATAGAGACAGCGAGGGAGGAAGAGAAAGAGAGAGCGCGAGGGAATAGCGCGAGCGAGCGCGAGAGGGAGAGAGGGAGAGAGGGAGAGAGGGAGAGAGGGAGAGAGGGCGACTCATATGGTCGGGGCAATTTCTTAAACACCAGCACAAATTCCAACGAGGACTAATACTCGGAGCTAGGAAACTCCATGCAAGGAATCATAGTAATCCCAAAATCAATGTCTTGTATAAATTAATGGTTATTAATTTCCAATTTCTTTAATAAAAGAATAGTAAATTCATAGTAAATTCACAACACAAACGCGTTCATTTGCGGACTGGCCTCCATTCTTGCGTGCATTCCAACTGTCCACACCGTCACGGATAAGGGCGGCCGCGAGCTGGGCTCTTATCCTGCACATATCATCCTGACTAAAGTCAAGAGGCTTCCTGGACTGGATACAGTCTTCGTACTGCAGCATGAAGGCCCCACAATCCCGCCTGTGTTACAAAGGTAATTCAGGACTTTTCTCAATCAATAATGTAGTAACATATGAGCTTACATTTTATCATCATTTATGGGTAAGGTTTGGATCACGATTCCGAAGAAGCTATCTCTATATCTATATCTATATCACGAAATCATTAGAAAGATATAGAGATATAGAGGCCGCATTTACGAGTTTATTTGCTTCGAAATGGATGGCATGTCCACGACCGGCCAATCCTTCTGCAATTGATCCATGTTAAACAATCCTTCGTATTCATTGCGAAGGACCGTGGACACGAATTCGGCCTACAATTAAAAGCAAAGTAATTCAGTAACTCAAATGACAAAAAAATAAGAAACTAATACGAGGGGCCCGTCGTTTATACCAGACGCGTCGCCTGATCTTTGTAAATTTCACCACTGAGGGAATTGTAGTGGCGGAAACACGCTTCAGCGATGTCTAACACCAACAAATGCCAGTGATGCATCTCACATATCGGAATCATCCAATACCGGAGATGATCCAACTGTCTTTCGGTTATAACCGGGCGTAGAACATCTCTGGCAAATTCCAACCGGCCAGCAATGACCGCTTGCTACAACAAATACTCGGCGTAAGACAATGATTTCCGCACAAAAATAAATGATACTCGAAGGGACGGAGCAGCATAGTTTCTTACCCCCAAATAGATGTTTCCGAAACCGATCCTATTATATTTGCTAGGTTCTTCTTCTTGCCTACGGGAAAACATGTCATGCCGGGCCAGGATCACACTTTCATCGATGTCGACGACATCAATCAACTCGATGATAGTACTCCTATGAACGCGCGTCCCGGCAGACTCCCATATGACAGCGCTGGAAAAATCACAAGCGTTGTGAATAACACATTCAAACATGTAATTAACACTGACAGCGATTGCATCAAGTACAATTGTTTACATCATGATAACGTACGTAATCGCCTTCGAAATACAGGAAAAAAAAGGAATGAAAACATTCCAAATAGAAGCAACCGTCACGGCCTCCCACCCCAACAAACATTTTACTTTCCTGGCATGTCCACAAGAGAGTCAATAGCGATGTTGTCTACGGCTGATAATTGTTCGCGGGGGTATTCAGGAATCTGAAAAGAAAAGGCAAAGATGAAGCCAGGAAATATGAACGATAGAGTAGCCAAGTGTGGCAAGACAATATGAACTATACCGCCGCCGTAGTCTCAACAGCAGCTCCCTCCAAGGGGACCAGCGAGCCGCGAGCCATCTGAACAGTTAAAAAACAAAGCATATGAAAAAGCTGGAAATAACTAGGCTAGCCTAGCCCATAGTGCCTTGAGGAATTCAAGGCTCGCTTGTACCTCATTGACGGGTGATTCGTTGCGTTCAGACATAATATTCGCAATAAAATCGTCAACATTGGCCATGTCAAAAACAGTGTCTACCACAGGCGATGCCTGGATCACAGCCGGCTCACCCTCAACGCCACTCTGAGGAAAAGGAAAAGAAACAATTCAATAAAGACATAACAATAAAATCTACGTTAGTGACAAAATCAAGGAACAGTACCTTCTCTTTCCGCCGATTCTTACTTCCCTGTTGCTTGGGAGGAGCCGCAGCACGTGGTCCGACCCTTGCTGCTCTATTGCGCCCCACTGCGGCCCCGGAGGAACGCTTCTGCGTCCTCCTAGCCGTCATGCTGGGGAGGCTTGAGGTCAGTGTCAATGGTGCAGCAGCAACGGCCACCCTCTCCCCGGCATTCATAGCCATGACGAATGCCCTCAGCTCTTCCTGATCTTTTCTGAGATCTTCTGTCTCAGTGCGTAACTCTTCTTGGGCTTTGACTATGGTACTCAATTTATTATCGACAATAACGTCCCGATCGCGCAGCACTGCATCGTAGTGCTGCCGCAATCGTCCTTCCATAGCCTCGGAGGCGGCATGGTATTCCTGGGACATAGCCCGGACCACATTTTGGAGCAGCACATTCATATCTGCCGTGGCCGGTACTACCGGCAGTCCGGACCCTACCGCAGGAGGAGATGAACGTATTGCTTCTGCAGTGAAGGAGACAGCGACCTGCTTCGTGTATTTCGCAGTCTTCTTCGGCCGCTTGTCCGTCATAACCTTCTCGGCCGTCTCCGCCTCGGAGTCGGAGAAGATTTCATCTTCGGCGCAGTCGGAGGGGTCCTCAACAACGGCTTGTGTCTCCACCAGAGAAAGACACGCCAGGTCCGAATCCGAGATGTGGAGAGAGGGAAGAACCTTGAAAACAAATTCATAACAGAAATACCTTACAAATGTAAGATTATGTCTTCAAGAAAAAGTAAGGAATCATTAACAAAGCGATAACCAACACTGCACACAAACAGCGCAAGTCCTATAAAAGAAATATAGTCTGTCGAGAAAGAATAATTCCTTCGCATGAAACTTAAATGAGCTCGCAAAATTCCATTACATCTTCTCTTGTCATTTTCTTCATACACTCCTCAAGCGCCACTCGGCGCTGTGCGGTTGTCCCATGCCATCTGTGGACCCAGGGGAACGATCCCGGCGCAGCGGGTATCTTCCACCGCATGTGCTCGCAAAACCAAACCTGTGAATTCAAACGGAAACAATTGACAGTCTAGAGTAAGATTCAAAGAACGGGGGAATTGATATTGTAAATATTGAAAGTGGAGGCCCTTACAATGAGCACCAAGGTGCAGCCATTGAGGTACATCTCGTTCACGCGTGGGCCCGCATCCCGCTCCTTATTCTTGATCCGCACGAAAGTGGCGTTCACGGAGGAGAGTATGAAGGCATGCACGGCTTTGGCCCATGCATAGGTGCCGAGCTCGTCCAAATTGTCAAGATATGACAGCAGCCGATAGGGGCATTTGTAGGCCGTGCCCGGGAAGAAGACGGCTGCGAATAGATGAGCAAGGTAGAACCGGACCGTGTCGGCGTGGTCCTCCGGGCGGTCTAGGGACGCAAGGGCTGTCATCGTCCTCTCCGCGTCCTTTCGACTACATTCTGGCCGAATGTTGTGCCTCTGCAAGAATGCTGGGGTATCGGCGAGGCCTACGTCGGAGAGATCAACCAAATTGCCACCCCTTGGCAGTCCAAGAATCATGGACGTGTGCTCCGGGGTGAGCCGCAGTCTACTTTGGCCAAATTTAAACACGCCGTTGCCACTCCACCCATAAACGCACTCCCGGAGAATGGGAGTGTCTTGGGGCACCGGGGGGAAGTCATAGATTAGGCGGAAGGGTGTGCGAGCGAGGATAGCTTTGTGTTCAGCGTTCAACAGATAGAAGAGGTCACGGGTCCCCTTCGAGTGGCAACGGCCATTAATTTTGCATCTTCCTTGTTTAACGGCCTTGCGCTTCCGTATCTGGTATTTCTCTTGTTCGAAACTGCTGCTAGTTTCGGATTCCGGATCGTCATTCTCCCGACGGCGTCTCGCCACCATTGCTGTAGGCGGAATTATGAAAGGAGGGAGGACGCCTGGGAGATATAATGCCGCCGAGACGATCGCGGTTATGATGCTGGGAGATAGCCGAAGTGATTTTAGCTGGAGAGAAGTATCGCTGGGGTGTGTTTTGGCCGAAAATAACTTCTCTATTTAAACCCGATTGTGGGGAGGAAAAAGAGAAGAGAGCATGAGGTGAAGTTCGTAAAAGGAACAGGGTTTGGAGAGGAGTGGAGGCGGAGGTCAGGTGAAGGACCACTACGCTTCAAATCCCGAACGATGTTGTGATTTCGCCACGTGTTGCATAAGCGACTCCCGTCCCTTCATTTTCCCGCCAATCACCCAAAGGGGAGGGCGAGGGGTACGAAAAAGAAAGACACTTGCAACGAATGAGGGAGAATGCTCTTCTGAGAAGGACAGCTGATAATGTCACAAGCACAAAAGGACATATTTTAAATATAACGGTTGAACAAGGTCAACGGTAGAGAGAAACAGCGAGCGAGAGGAATTCAGAAACCAACAAGAGAGAAAGATATTTGATTGAAACGTCATCCACATATTAAAAACAATTTTTGAAGTGATACTTCATAGTTAGGGTAGTTCTGATGTTTTTCCTTAAGACAATGCTTTCGGCCTCTTTCCGTCCTGCGCAACATACTGTGCAATTAATGTAGCATCTCTCTTGTCACCATTTTCTGTATCTATCTCTGACACTCTCTCCCATAAAAAGGTGTTGTGCATTGAATGTAGCATCATTATACTTGTCTTAGTTGTCATATTGTCAGGACTCAATTTTACCATCGTCCTTGGTCGAAGTCTTCCTTCTTTTGGTCGATGATCTTCTGGTTATCGTTGAACGACATCGTCCACATCGGCAGGGTAGCCGTCGCCCATATTTGTTTATTATGCTGACGTGTGTCCAAATCGGCAAAGGAGAATAAGACAAGCAAGCGCCGCAACACGAGGCAATATAGAGTCCTCTATTGCCCATAAGACTTTAGCCCAAAGGCTACAAGTGTCAGAATAAAGTGCGCCGCATTAAATGCAGGATTTCACGCGATGTGGAGAGAGAATGAAAACGAGATGGTGATCCGAGTTCGTACAGAATGATCATGATCAATCGGTGTTGGTAACAAGCAAGCTGTCAAATCATACATGATGCGGTCATCTCGTCATAAATTCAAACTCCTCGGTGATCGCGTCGGTGGCGAAATCTAAGCCAAAAAAATGGCTAACCGGTCAGTGATTGACATGACAGCGGAATACATATGGCCGACAGCCTTTCTAGCTGAGTTGGACGATGTCGTCCTAATATCATCGCCCAGATTTGCAAACGTCATCATATGTCAACTGCAAAAAACGATGACAATCTTTACGAAACTTGGTCATGACGTAACGATCACAAAGAAAACTCCTGAAATATGTTACTCCCACGCTTCTCTCTCGGTCTTCATCCCTCGCTTTCCCTCATCGTCCATCGCTCTCCCCCCGTACTCTCTCTCTCCCTTCGGCTCGTTCTCTCTTCCTCCTTCGCTTTCTCCCTCCATCGCTTGTTATAACGAATACTTTAACTTTTTTTGGGAATTCTCACAAATAACACATAATATTTAAAAAAAACGTGTTCCGATTGAAGAGATCTCAATTGCTTAAAAATTTAATCGGATTCTAAGTATTTCCTGACAAATAACTGAAGAGTCTTCCACTTACTAAAGAATCCTCAGAAATAACTAACGAATCATTGTGAACTTAAAGTGCTTACAAATAACTAAGGAATCATTCTTCTTCCAGGTCTTTCATACTTCCATTTATCATCGATCGCATAATTCCTTTTCCTGCATGATTTAGGTTTACATTGAAGGGTAGTATGTTTTCAGGTACCGACCATTGATCATTAATCCATTCGGCAGTACTTGGTCGACCAAGAACGGTCCTGACACAATTGGGCGAGCATTTGCCATATTTGGGATCGTTGCGATCTATAGGTAAGATCGTTTTCGGGTATTATGTGTAATGAGACGAACTCGTTTCTTCGTTCTTCAATGTCTCTTCTTCATATCATTTACTTTAAATTACGGGGTTATAGATACAAACGATAGTTTCTGTAGAGTTATATCTTTTGAAACACTTTCTTTAAATTATTCCCTTCAGAACATTATTTATTCATTCTTTTGGTTAATTTAGTTAAGTATATTAACATCTTCATTTCGAAGCTAACAAGGCTAACAAGGTGTTTGCCTTACGTATGGTCTTAGGAAAGAGCTTAACTAACATAGTAATAGGTTTTATATTAGGACGAGGCAACACTTGCCCCTTATTAATACGACTAGGAATCTAGACCGACGGTTATTTTAAAAATTCCCAGTATAGAAATGAGTGGGCCATTGGATTGAATGCCGTGCCCATGTCGGAACAACGACAGGCGGATCAGGACATGATGTTTGATAGTTATTATTAAATAATGCGGACCGCGGATTCGATCCAACGTCAGCTTAATCCGACTCCGACTCCGAGTTCCCGTATATATATACAAGGGAGCCCAAACCTATGTATATATAGAAAGGAGAAGTGATCGGGAGGAGAGAACAAATAAGAGCAAGAAGAGAATTGGGTACTGAGAAAGAAGAAGAGATCCAGGAAGCTAGCCATGTCGTCTCGTTTGGTTTGGTCTGAGAATTCGAGGGATCAGCTGCAGGTCATCTCCAACCTCAGGAGATCCTGCCGGTACATCGCCATCGACACCGAGTTCCCGGGCTGCCCGGTCCGGAAGACTCCCCGTTACGCGTCGGAGGAGCAGCGGTACGCCGATATGAAGGCCAACGTGGACGCCACGAAACTCATTCAGCTCGGCATTTCCATCTTCGACGACAGTGGCCACACGCTGTTTCCGTTCCCGGCCAACTCTTGGCAGTTCAACTTCTGCGACTTCGACCCCTCCGCCGGCGACGACGAAGCCCACGACCTAGCCTCCATTGCTCTGCTCCGGAGCAGTGGCATTGACTTCGAGAAGAACCGCCGTGACGGGATCAAAGCCGTCGACTTCGGCGAGATGTTCGTGAATAAGGTGGTCGCAGGCGGCGTGAGAAACACGCGCTGGATCACTTTCCACGGCCTATACGACCTCGGCTATCTCATGAAGCTGATAACCGGATCGCCCCTGCCAGAGTCTCTGCATGACTTCATCGCCCTCGTCAAGACACTGCTCGGGGTGGTCTTCGACGTCAAGCACATCGCGAAGTCATGCGACGGGCTCTGCGGCGGGGAGATTGGACTCGTCAAGATGTGCCAACTCCTGCACATCGACATCCAGGCTGCCGGTCACCAAGCTGGCTACGACAGCCTGCTCACCGGCTACGCCTTCTGGAGGATGAAGCAGGGCTACGATATCGACGAGGGAAGGTTCGAAGGTATTTTGTACGGCGTCGTCGTCGCATGTCACATCGTCCAATCATGTCTCGACGATCAAAGCGCCGTGGAGCAACCTCCTGATCCCGGCACGGGCTTCGTCTTCGCAACAAGGGTGACCGAAACCTTCTACACAGATATCCATGGCAGGTGCGTCAGGAGAACGATATTGTCCCCTGCTCTGCTTCGCCGGATTCCATTGCCAAGCCATCATCTCCCCCTTCCCCTGTTCTACCGGATTCCACCTTCCTAGCACCATTTCCCCCCTACCTCGATGTGTCATTATTTGTAGAGATGTAGCTGCTATTTAAGTGATACTAAGAAACACGAATTGTTTTTGCTCCATTTTTGTCTTTATTATTTCTCAGATTTGTATATATTAATGACGAGGCGTCCAGCTCTCTTCACACGTTATTCAGGGAATAGGAAACTCAATTGAAGTAATACTTCATAATATTACGGTAATTCTGATATTTTTCCCAGGAAGTTGCTTTTGACGAGGGTGAGATATCTCTAGGTGAGAAGGAGCAAATGGGACGTTAGGCCCCTCTCCTTCAAATAACTAAGGAATCCTCATAATTAATAAAAAAAATACTTCAAATAACTAATGAAACCTCACAAATAACTAAGGAATCTCAGTAAATTTGATATGACATGGGAAGATATTTCTCCAGATCATCCAAAATGCCCGATGGCTTTTGGTCGATTGGAATATGGCCATCGGAGGCAGGAGTCGAGGTCAGAGGTTCGAGGTTCATGGTCCGAGACGAGGCTAGCATCTTCAACACATTCAAAATGAGCTGAGCTCGGAGAGCTCATTTGAATGAGATGGGAGCATTTAATGCTCAATCGCATGTGGCATTTAATACTCAGTGCAGGATTTAATGCCTATGATTAGACATGTAAGGGTACGTGGAGCTGCCGCTCTACTTGAAGCGGAGGCCACCTCGGAAGCTCGAGGGTTTTCTGGGGGTATCACTCCTTATGTGAGGTGGGAGCCATGTCATGTGATGATTCGTTCGTTATCTGAAGTATTTCTTAGTTATTTGTAAGGAATCCTTATAAATTTAAAGTATTGCTTAGTTATTTCTAAATATGAAGCCTCCCCTCTCTTTGTGAGGAATTCTTGTAAATATGAAGTATTCAAAGCCAAATGATGTAAGGGCTACAGTTAGCCTAGGGGACTACGAGACCAACTCATATGTGCATAATTAAGGAATTCATTACTTATGCAAGGAAAACTCCTTGCAAAATGTATTCAAAGCCGCCCCTCTATCCCCACCTGGTCTTCTCTCTCCATCCTGCCCAACTGCTCTGTCAACTCCCCGACTCTCTCTCTACACATGATATTCTCTCTCCACCTAGTCTTCTCTCTCCATCGACTCTCTCTCTCTCCACCAAGTCTTCTCTCTCCATCGACTCCCTCTCTCCACCCATCTTTCTCTCTCCAAACATAAGCGGAAGACCAGCTGAAGAGAGAAGGCTAGGTGGAGAGAGAGAGCCGATGGAGAGAGAAAGATGGGTGGAGAGAGAAGACTAGGGGGAGAGGGAAGACCATGTGGAGAGAGAGAGAGTTTCTTCAGGAGATAGGGCAGAAGGAATCCTTATTAATGCCTCTCTCCGTCTCTCTATCCACCATCTGTCACTCTGTCTCCCTCCCTCTCTCTCTCCAACTCTCTATCCACCATGCACTCTCTCTCTCTCCATGTCATATGCATTAAATGCATCATCATATGCATCAATAAGGATTCCTCCAGGTCGAGGCACCGAGAAGGAACTCGCGCCTCGAGGCCGAGGAGGATAAAGAAAGATGGGCGGAGGGAGAGAGTCGATGGAGAGAGAAGACCAGGTGGAGAGAGTGAGAGAGAGTCCATGGAGAGAGAAACATGGGGATCACTGGACACTCATTGGCTAAATAAGATAAGGAATTCCTCTTATAAGTGAGGAATGCATATGCTAAGCGACGGAGGAAGTGAGCGAGGGAAGGAAGAGAGATTGCTTGAGAGGGAGGGAGGGAGAAAGCGAGGGAGGAAGAGCGAGAGGGGGCGAGAAAGAGAGGGTGGCTTAGAGCGTAGGAGGCAGCGAGCGAGGGCCGAGAGTGCCCTTATGTTTGATGAACAACCTTTTCTTCCATACGAATTTATTGGTTTCATCGATGAATTACTTCTAGAATTCACATGGAATCCTTACTTATGCGTATAGCTATCGCGAGTGGGGAGGGAGCGAGACAGTGCGGCGGAGAGCGATGGAGGGAGAAAGATGAGCTGGGCGAGAGACTAAGGCGGAGAGTAATGGAGAGAGAGAGAGAGAGAGAGCGAGGGCGAGAGAGTGCGGCGGAGACCGATGGAGGTACAACGCGAGGGAGGAAGATAGAAGTAGCAAAATATTAATTGGAAGCTGCCAAGGAGTACCATAATAATTCTTACAAGTGGACAGATTACTTGTATAATAGGGGTAGATACGTGCAGTTATGACCTGCCAATGAAATACAGTGTATAGTAGACAGAAATAGCGGAGGTCAATATTACAGCAATCTGGTATGCCTCGCACTTGAGCTTCAATCGATGGTTTTCTTGCTTCCGCCGGGCCACCATGACGTCTCTCTCATCCACTAACCTTGTACCAGCGCTCGCGTGTGCTCTGGTCAGCTCAGCCTCCATCCGATAGAGGATGTCTTTATCATACCAGATGAAGAAGTTGCAGCCACCATGCTCCTGTAGTCGCCAACGCAAGTAATGGACAAGGTCAGCAGGGGTAGCTACGAAATTCTTAAACAGTGCGGCGAGAATGGACTAACAGCATCTCACCCATGGTGTTGCACAGGCCAGGTACGTCCTGCCGTCAGTCTGCTCTGTCCGAGTGGTCATTAAGAGGGCCCTTTTACCGCACCAGCACTGGCATATCGTGTCCGACCCCCTCGAGGTTGCGATGGCTCCGCTGCTGATTTTTAGAGTCGTGGTCGATCCTTGCCTCCTCGACATGGTGCCTTTCCGATGGCCGTGGCCGTGGCCGTGGGCGGTTTCGTCCGAATTCGGCGGGCGAGGTCGTCGTCTTGCAATAAGCCCCTTCTCGCTCGTGAGTCGTGGCCATTAAATAGTTCTTGACAGGGGCGGGAGTGCTGGTCCAAAACAGCTTCTGTGCGCGGGAAGAGTTTCAAAACCGGTCACGTGACCGGTTTACCATCATCTTTCTTTAACACCGTCCAGCGGACGTCGCACGGCAGGTGTCACATATCATCGCTGGGTACTAACGCGTGGGAAGAAAAGCCTACGTGGCAAACACTCCGAAGTGCAGATTCTCTTCGTACTACACGTGAAGGAATTCGCGTTTCCTAATATCCGTCCGGACGCTGGACGGCATCGGGGACAGGTGAGCTTTCGTGAAGATCGGGGCGTCGTCCGATCTCGAGGGAAGTCCGAGATGGGGCAGGCGATCGAGCGTCGTCGGCCTGGTAAGAGGAGCCTCGGGAAGAGATCAAGTACACAGCGTATCGTTATAAGCAGTAATAATGCCCTCCTAAAAGAATGGAATCCCATCATAAAAGCACGGATTCCTTCATCTCTCTCTCCGCCCTCGCCCTTGCAAACCCTATTCCCTTCCCTCTTCTATTATTTTTTCCCACCTGCGATCGTCTCCTCTGCGTTGCATCTTCCAGGCGACCTGCACCCCCCTTCCATAAATCCTCGATTTGTATTACACGAATACTTTGTAGAAATACCTTCAATTAATGATCGAATTTTGCGTAGCAGTGACAGAAGGAACATGCAAAAATCATCGATTGACGACTCATTAGTGACTACAAAGTCAAAAGTTCCCAGAACTTAGGGAAAACTTATTTACATCACCTTGTAAGAGACTTTATTACTAGATTAAAGGTTTTTACTTCAGAGGTCGAACCTCCCTTATCACATCCCGCATCTGTTCTAACACTCCGAAGGGCAGATTCTCTTCGTACTAAACGTGAAGGATTTCGCGGTGCCTGATATCTGTCCGGACGCTGGACGGCATCGGGGACAGGTGAGCTTCGTGAAGATCGGGGCGTCGTCGCTGGCGTTGGCCGATCTCCAGGGGAGTCCGAGATGGGGAAGGTGATCGACCGTCGTCGGCCTGGTCAGAGGAGCCTCGGGAAGAGACAGAGTACACAGCGTATGGTTATAAGCACTAATAATTCCCTCCTAAACGAATGGATATAAGCACTAATAATTCCCTCCTAAACAAGTAGCACGGATTCCTTCATCGCTCTCTCCGCCCTCGGCCTTGCAAACGAGGAGAGAGAGATGATGGGGGGGAGGGTGGGCCCTCTCAGCAGGTACATCGCGTAGAGGAATAGATGGGGGATCGGTTATTACAAGGTATTTCTTTAAAACAAACAATCGATGCCATTTCTTTACATATGACCAGGCATTACGTGAATAATATTACGGGGGAGCATGTCAAGCATCCGGCACGACGGGCCTGCCATCGCCTTCTCCACCGGCTCGCTAGCCACAGCCTCGCGCCGCCGGCTCGCCAGCCATCCCCCTCTCTCCTCTATCCTCTTACACGAGTGCCGTGTCAGACGCCATTTAAAGCGGAGAGAGAAACGCGGTCGGAGAGTGCCAAGCCGAACCGATGACGTGCCGAGGGGCACTTTGGTCTCAGCTTTGGGGATTCGGCCTGATTTGTAAACAAACACGAAAGTGTCCCTCGATTGACAAATCGAAAGACAAGTGGATTTAAAAAGAAAATTATTCCGCAAGAACCCCTTTGTTTTGATTCCGTTGTCTTTTCACATTTCTCACGCCTATAAGAGCATCTCCAATCCCAGTCCTACTCCAACTGGACTGTAATCCGGACTGCACCGGACTGCATTTATGCAGCTCCTCCCCAAAGCTGCATATATGCAACTAACGAGAGTGGGCTGTATTTTTATTTTATTATTTTTATAATTCCCATATTACCCTTCATATTCTTCCTATTTAATTCCAAATTACTAATATATCCTATAACTAAACTACCTTAACTACAATAATTAGCGTAACTTTAAAATTACTAATTTATTTAGAATAAATAATACTTCAATGGAAAACTCTTGTCGATCCCTACAAAACAAGACTAATATTGAATACTTTTTAATTATTATTTATCTATTTGTAAATAAATAATTCTTTGACTGGTTCTGTTTTTCATTATTGGGTTTTTAAATTATACTTCAGTAAGTGGGTTTTTCATTAAATTAATTCTAATTATAATTACATTATCTAAAGGTATTTGTGCATAATACAAAAATGACGATGAATCTTCCACACTAAACATTGAGAATTTCAATTTAATATGCATTAAAATGTGAAAAACATTGAATATAGATAACAACGTTGCATTTTTTCATTGCCATGTCGTTCCCACAAATGTTCAATCAGTGCATTTCGAAGTGCAACATGTGCTTCTTTGTTCTTGATATTTTTATGTCGATTAAGAAACTGTCGAAATGTATTTTTTATTTCATGTATTATTTTTTATTATTAATTGCTGAAATGTAATGTTTTCTGTATTTTAGTTAATTATATAATATATTCTGTATTTTATGCACTCTTTTTTATTATTAATTGCCTTGATTAGAAAATATTGTTATTGAGATGAAATCTTTTTTTTAGAGGCTCTTCCATTGAAATGGATCAACTAATTCAACTTCATTACTCCATATTTGGAGTAAAAGGTACATTTGCTGGCTGCAAAAATGCAGCCAGCATTGGAGATGCTCTAATGCTCCAGTTGATGGACTTGCCTGGCATTGTCGTCGTGTTAGGGCATCTTTTATGTTATGTGGTCCTCTTTGAAAGGACCGAGTTTGTTTGAAAGTTTAATGTAATTTTGGATACTAACCTTTGGCTTATATACTTGCAACATGCAATGCTTTAAAAGATGACAAAAATGACGTGGCTAAGGTCCATAGTAATATAATAAAACTATATTTTAACAACCCATGGTCATAAATACATCAGTCGTACTTCTTATATTTATTAAACTTACAATATATTTCCATGTTAAATTTGTAAAAGGTGGCTCATTTCTTTAAAGTGTAAAAATATCACTTGAATGGAAGTATCAACTTGCGTTATTTCTTTAGGATGACATGAAGTTGGATTTCGGAGCTGGATCCGACCCGAAACTTCGATATGAATCTATAGTCGGATTACACGTGGTGCTGAATCCAAAACCCATCAGCCAGGCTCGCAAGTTTAGTCCCACATCGGAATCGGGGAGAAGTTGGGAGGCTGCAGAGGTGTATAAAATGAGAGGCATGGGGCCGTAACAAAGCATACCTTTCTCGGCCTTTTGGCTAAGATCAAGTGTAGTATCTGTTCTTATCAGTTTAATATCTGATACGTGGGCCATCGGCCCACTATGATATTAAATTAATTTGTTTTGGGGGAGTGGCCCATCACAGTGGCTTGCCACTGGGGCGCTCGAGCGTCGCCCGCGCGTTGCACTACTGCTCGGGCCTGGCGCACCCCTACTAAATCTACTTCCAAACTTCTATGGGCTTCGGCCCGACTCAAAGCTACTAAGCTGGCCCTTAGAGCTGCAATTGTGTTATACAGCCCATAAGTGGGTATAACTCAGTTTCTATTTCTACGTTAAGGGGTGGTGACGTGGTGTGTTCAAGATTTAGGCATCTGGATAATACCTTATTTTAATTGAAGTTTTGGTTGGTAGCTACAATTGTATTTGAAGTGTTTGATAATTATAACATAATGGTTTTGGCATGTGAATAATGATGGCTATATAATAACTTTGATAATTATAGCAAGTAGAAAATCATCTGAAGAAGTGTTCATAAAGTATACATCGTTCAAGCATTTGGACATTGTCTATAAATACTTTAAGCTTCTGAAACTATCTTCAGTGCTCACAGCTTGATTGTGCCTACAAGAAAGTGATAGAAGGGAGAAAAATCAAGTCTATCTAAAGAATTTAACCACAAATTTCTCTCTCAGCGCTGTACAACTTATCAACCAACCACCGGCCTAATCCTGTTGCATGCTCCAAAGCGAACATAGTGCTTTGATTGCTACAAAACCAGATTGAAGTGCATGCCATTGTTCTCTGGTGCTCTACATTTCCTGGGATGTCTTGTTTACTGCCGATATCCTGTCACACGTAGATGAGCAGCCCCGTCAATGTGAAACATGGACTGAAATAACAGAGCACACAATAAGTATTCTGAATGTCTATGCCAAATGCCGGACAAGCCAAGGAAAATTGAAGTACAGATAAACAGGAACAGCTATGGGATCAAGTGATTATTCACTCACCAAGATGGCATCACAACATAAGCTGTTCCAATTTTGTGAAGTGAGCCGTTAAGCATCATGATCATCCCCACCATCTTGCAAGGAAGCTCCTCTTACTTTTGCCCTATAAAGAACAAAACCAAGAGTCAAACCATGGTAATTATAAACATCTGCTAGCAAGCTCTTATTACCTGCGATTTATGGGGGCAGGCCGTCGGCTAGCTTTCATAGACGGAGGATTGGCAGATAGCACCTCTGCAGAAGGTAATTTGTCATACAATAGGATATCTGTGTGGGAGCAGTAAACATGGGCATATATAATGGTTGACGAAATGAGGCATGAAAAAAGCGAAGTAGGCTCCCTGAGTCAGAACAAATGGCATAAGCAGATTGCTGCTACAAACTATCAAAATACAAGTCAGAAGCAACTTTTCCAAGTTGATACATTATTTCTCTTCCACGGTTATGCAGTTTTCTAAAAAGCTACACCCCTTCTAAAGGTCTGGCATCACAAAAATCTACAAATAACAGATCTTACAGTCTTAAATAAAAAAAATGCTTATTTCCCCCAAACAGCTCATAAAAGCTATGGGAATTGTTCAGTAAACACAGAAACATTTCATCATGTAGTCTCCATAACAACATTTAATTTAAGCCTAAATCCCTGCAATAAAACCCAACCGTTTTTGGCAATTTGTAATTGCTAGTTGCGGCACACATAACTTACCCCTATAAACAGGAAACAACCAATTTATTGCAAATTCCTAAAAAAGAAAGTAAGTCAAGGACAATTTCTCACCTGAAGGTAATTGCATCTCAGTAACCATCTTTGTGTCCACATTGCTTATAGTGTCATAAGCAGGTGCCTTGTCAAAATCCTTCGACATAGCTACTTTTCGTTTCTTTCCAATTGAATAAGCATCAAGCTGCTTCTGCAAACTTTCATTCCGTTCCTGGGTGTAAAAAATACTTGGATAATCTCAAAGTTCACACCAATATTCTTATCTAGTTTTGAAACCCTTGTTATTTTTAAAAACAAAGGATGAAATAGCGAAGAATATACTATAAATGTCAAGGAGAATCAAAAGGATGGGTTTGTCATTATCGATTTATGATAGAGGACCCATGACTGATTAATTGCAAATTTGCAACTAATGTCTGCTATTGAGTATTTCCGTGTTGTAGTACCGACCAAAGGCAATGTAAAGATGAATGTCTTATTATAAGTCACCTACCCTTTCAGATGACAGCAATCCTGCAGACTGTAATAAGCGCTCTTGAGCTGTAAGAGAAAATAAATACATAGAATCACATAACATTTATACCACCTAAAGAAAAAGGAAAGATGTCTTCTGAGACGCATACACATTTACCTTTTGCAATGTCATTCTGTTTGTCCTTGAATGCTTTGAAAAGAGCTACAGATAGGTTTGCCATCGCATCACCAGCTGGTGAGTTCCAGAGTCTGTTGAGGGAAAGAGATATACGAGGTAGTCCTTTGGACTTGTGGGCTACTAATTTTGCATGCTGAGATCCTGATTTTTCAGCAATCTATTAATAAACTGTGTCCCTAGGATCTCTTCATAAAAACTGAAACTTCAGTGATACAGATGATGTATAGAGTGTCCATATGACTAATCACTAGTAGGATTCAAGTGTTTAATAATATACAAAGTACGCTTGCTTATGTTTGGCTCCATCATGCCTCACAGGGAAGGATAGTTATAGCAATGCTATTCTATTCTAATTACTGGTGCATAAAATTGTTGGGGCTCCAGTACTGCCAAAACTATTACTTCTATTTAGCTTGCACAAAGAAACACAACTATAAGCTATGCATCACAGGAAAGGATAGTTATCGCGATGCTATTCTATTCTGCTTACTGGCGCATACAATTGTTGGGGCTCCAGTACCGCCAAAACTATTACTTATATTTGCTTGCACAAAGAAACACAACTATATGAAAGATCAAGACATCTAGAAAAAGCAATAGTGACGTTGGTGCATTGCTTATTCATAATGAAGATACTAATAACAGCCGGGAAGGATATTCTGATCATCGTCATCTATCGTACCTTCCAAGAGAATCTTTACATCGTCGGATGATACAGAAGCAATGAAATAATTGACAAACTCAGACCATGAGCCTGCAATCCCCATTTCATCTCTCTGCGTGAGACAGAAACCAAACCTTCCCATTAGACAACCATACTCTAAGATGCTCAATTTTAAGAGAATAAAATCATTGATTTGAATCAGAAAAACAGTAATCCGCAATGACACCTACAGCTAGTTTAAATCATGGTCTCGTACAACCTCCTCTTAGATCTCGAAGCAGTTGCAATTAGATAAGAAAATGGAATTCAATAAAACAGCAGCCTTTGCAGGGAAAGCAAAAAAAAAACGAGCAATATGGGATCTTGATATACGAGGCCAGCCTTCTTAAGTTCTAGCTTCTTAGCAAGCGTCCGCAGCGTGAACAATGTAGTATAATGAAGTAAAAGATTTGGGGAAAAAAAGGTGCATCATTTCTAGCATCGTAGATATTAGCAACTAACCTTATTGCATGTGAGAATTCGATTTCACGAAACACTCCAAGCAAATGGCTGCAAATCGATCAAAGAACACTATAAAAATTAAAGAGCAGCGAGTAGAGGGATGAGGGAAAATACGAGGTCGTCGAAGTCGTGAACGGTGAGGGAGCGCTGCCAGGCGAGGGTGTGGAAGCCGGTAGCTATGATCTCTAGCCGAGAGGGGTCGGGGGAGTGGATGTAAAACAGTAAAGGGTGTTGGGGCTCGACCAGCGCTACGCCGGAGTCGGTGAACGTGGCGGTGGTGGCGGGATCCAGCTCGGCCTTCGCTTCCCCGAACAGCGGCTCGAAGCCCTCGAAGCTCTTCGGTGTCTTCTCCGCCATGGGCGACAGCTAGAGCTTATATAATGGAAGAGGAGGAAGAGGAGGAAGAGGAGTGGTGAGTATAGTGGGAGACGCCTTTGAAGCAAAGAGGAGAGCGCGCGGAGAAGAGGAGACTTTAGAGGCTACGGCAATGGCCACAAATGGGCCGCTTATAAGGGATAAAGGCCCGACATGTCCAAAGCCCAATCATAAAACTTATCTATTGGGTTGACACAGAGGTTGTTTGCAATATGTTTTGGTGAAAAAAAGCATCTTATTTTTACTTTTTTTGTCCTCTTTTTATTTAATTTTGTAACAAAAATCTCCTCACCATTAGTTACTGTTAATCTCATTTTAACAAATGAAAGTAATTATCATTATTCTAACTATCGAAGGAAACAATATGAGAGGGTCGGATATTGTAATAGGGAGATTTACGTCTTTTAACTTTGCATAGTTAGTACTCCCTTAATAAACAATGATCATATTATCCTTTATTGGTCAATCTAGTACTGAATAGTCCCTTAATTTACTTTAAGTCGAATTCATTTTTAAAGGGAGAAGAATATTACAGCAGAAGCATTTATAATTTTTTTAATAATTTCACAAAGAAATATTCCAAGAGTTTATGGAAAATTAATATATAGTGCCTTTTTAACCAAAATCAGTAAAAGAGTTAAGCAACATACAAATACTAATAACACAGGAATTTTTTTTTTTTTTTGCAATCTACTTTATAAGATAGAATGACAGTTACTTTTATGACTCATCATCTGAGTCATAAACTTATATATACGTGGCACATACACGCGGCATACACGTGGCATAAAATTGTAATTAAATAAAGAAAAAGAGAGGATAGTGGGCTGATGTGGCGTAAATTATTATAGAGATATAGAATGACAGTTACTTTTATGACTCATCATCTGAGTCATAAACTTATACACACGTGGCATAAAAATTGTAATTAAATAAAGAAAAAGAGAGGATAGTGGACTGATGTGGCGTAAATTATTATTGAGATAGTGGGGGCGGGCAGTTAGCCGTGCCAGGTGGCACGGGCCCACCACCTAGTCTAATCTTATAAGACAAGGTTTTGATTTATCTGACGGCCCACAAGATGCTAGAAGAGTTTTATCTAGCGGTCAAGAAACACCCCCACCACATGAGTTCAGTTATTTCTTAATACGGTTATCTTTGTCCTAGGAGATTGTGGGGGTGGTTAAAATATATAAATCATGGATTAATCATGACCAATCAGTTAAATCGTGTCAGGGGCACGGGAATCCACTAGTATAACTATAAGGTAGGAATGTATTCTAAAAAAACCTCATATATTTTTCTCATAAATTTTGAGTTGGGATTGCTTATATCTACAAAACTAGGGAAATAAGTTCACAAGATAATATAGAATAGTAAAATTATAAATACGAATGAAATGAAACTTAAAGAATGACAAATATATAACCAAAAAATATATATAAAATGATCAATTAGATTTAAAATTATATATTTTTGAAAAATAAAATTACGCGCTAACCCACCTTGAGACGCATAACAGCAAGGGATCACAAGGCTTCCTGCATCGCCGGTGGCACTGCACTTCCATGCATACTCCAAACCTCTCTACCTTCCTACGTCGCCACCACTTCCTCCCAATCCACCACCACTTGTCCTCCTCCGCCGCTGCCACCTCCACCTCCACCTCCGCGGCCGAGCTCTCCGCCGTCTCCACCGACGACCTCAATGACCTCTGCCGCATCCTCAGCGACCACCGCGCCCCCCACCACGACCTCGAGCCCCTCCTCTACCCCTTCGCCCCTCGCCTCACCCCCCACCTCGCCCTCCACGTCCTCCTCCGCTGCCGCCACCTCCCCAATCCCTCCCTCCGCTTCTTCCACTGGTCCTCCTCCCTCCCCGCCTTCTCCCACCTCCCCTCCTCCCCCCTCGCCATCCTCCGCTCCCTCTCCTCCGCCCGCCTCTTCCCCCTCGCCTGGGACCTCCTCCACTCCCTCCCCCTCCCCCTCCCCTCCCCCGCCCCCTTCCACACCCTCTTCCTCGCCTACGCCCGCGCCAACCTCCCCAACGACGCCATCCGCGCCTTCAACAAGATGCCCGCCTTCGGCCTCTCTCCGACCCTCGACGACCTCCACCGCCTCCTCTCCGCTCTCTGCCGCCACCACCTCTTCGACCACGCCGACCGCGCCTTCCGTTGCACCAAACCAAGTGGCTTGGTCGTCGGCGTCAAAACGTATAGCATTCTCATGTCCGGGTGGGCCTCCGCCGGCCGCTCCGACCGCGTGCTCGACCTGTTTGAAGAAATGGTTCGCTCGGGACTCCCCGCAGATACCATCGCTTATAACACGGTGTTGACGTCTCTGTACAAAGATGGGAAGCTCGACGAGGCCTATGAGAGATTGCAGGAGATGAAGAGCGCCCGCGGGCTCGAGCCCGACTCCGCCACTTACGCGGTGTTCATCCGCGCTTCGTGCGAAGCGAAGGACGTGCATTCGTGCATGAGAGTGCTCGACAGGATGAGGCGGCATGGGCTGGTGCCTAATGTCTACACCTACAATTGCATCATTAGATTGCTCTGCGAAGAGGAGAAGGTCGACGAAGCTTATGAGTTGCTCGACGAGATGTTGGCGAAGGGGGCGAAACCGGATGTCTGGAGCTACAATGCGGTGCTGGCGGTGCATTGCAGGCTTCGCGAGGTCAACAAGGCGCTCCGGGTTCTCGCAAGGATGGACCGGGACTCTTGCTTGCCGGACCGGCACACGTACAATATGTTGTTGAAGATGCTCGTCGGCGTGGGGAGGTTCAACCGGGCAAGTGATGTTTGGGATGGAATGGAGCGGAGGGGATTCTATCCTTCGGCTCCGAGTTATTCCGTGATGATTCACGGGTTGTGTAGGAAGAAGGGGAGAATAGAGGAGGCTTGCAGATACTTTGAGATGATGGTGGATGAGGGCATACCGCCTTATCTTAGTACTTGTGAGCTGATCAAAAGCCAGTTGATGCAGCTTGGGATGAGAGAGAGGGTTGACATACTAGCCGATAAGATGAAGAGGAGTACATCATGTACGATTCAAGAGCTTGCGAGCACTATGCAGAGAAGCAACAAGAGGATCTGCCCAGATGGAGAAGAGTGATTGTTCCTCGTTGATGGTTTAGGAACACTGTGGGTGGGTGCCTGCTATCGCTGTTGGAAAAAGCAAGAGGTTCGTTGTATTCTAACAACCATATTAGCAACTTCAGCGTTTTGGAACTAATGCGCATGACTCTTTTGCTTCTTTAGGTAGCTACATGTTCTTTTCATACTTCGGTTGAACATACTAATCAATTGATATGATTTCTTTTTGGCTTTGCTCAGCATATTAAGCCAATAATTAGTTTTAGAAACTTTTATATATAGTTTAGAAACATACGTACATAACAATGCATAGCGATTGTTAGAATATAATGTCCTAAAATTCATGGTATCAGAGCATGAATGTAGGGATTGTTATCAATTGAGTGCAGTAAAGCTATAAAGGTCATGCTTAGACTTGCGGTAGACGCATTGAGAGAGCACCTCTTCAAACATAAGATGCCGTGAAGTTTCATTTTAAAACTACACCAAATGAGAAAAATGTGTTGTGTTTGAGAAGTTTGCTACTGCACTAGTAAACTTTATGGGCAAGGTTGAGCACTTGTTCTTCCTATTTCCATCATATTGGTCTGCGTAAAATGGATATGAAAGTGGAAGTCCACTCAGGACTTCCACTTTGAAGGAGCAAGAGTCACACATCTAACTTAAGTGAATCACATATGACTTCTATGCCATTGTCACTTCAATTGGTACTCTGAGCATATGTATATATCAAGTCAAACTTGATTTAATCCTCATGATCAAATTTGACGAAGTCCGGCGAGTTCCTTTCCAAATAGAATTGGACCATCCAGTGAAATGGAGCCAACTCGAACTGGAACAACTACACCCATGTGTTATTTTCAAGTCTATAAATAAAGGATGACCGAGTGGTGTCGATGATGATGATCGATGACGAAATGAGCTAAAAGTAAAATGTTAGGTATTACCAAGCAACTTTGGTTGCGATAGGAGTTTTTATTGGTCGCAATAAATGTAACGTGTTGGTCGCTAAAAGTACCAACGTATGCCAACCATCACTGCTTGGTCGCTATAAGTAGTTCATTAGCGACCAGGTCTCTAGTCACCACTTTAACTCCTTATGGTAGGCGGTATGATCAATTACGATTACACGTTGGTCACAAAAAGATCAAAGTTGGTCACTATAACTATTTTTTGTGACCATTGTTTTATTAAAAGAAAGCTAGTAAACTGCAACTGAAAGGATTGTAAAGTATATGACCCAAAAGCAACATAATGTTGGCCTTGCTGAATGGGGCTGTCAAAATGCTATGCAAAGGAAGTAGCTACCTCGTGAGCTTTGTCAATATCTACCAATCTGATACTCTTCGCTTCCTAGGTTTTGGTGGTCTGTCAGCTGCAGAATCACAATTTATCGATGTAAAAAATTCTGCGGATCAATGATCCCAAGAGCCAAATATACCAGTGATGCTATGGAGTATCCCAATCATTATTGTTGAATCAATAGATTCTTCTAGTCTTCTGTTGCAAGTAAAGACCAACCTCCAGAACTAACTTTTAAAACAAAAAGAGGACCTCTCTCACTCATGAGGACCTTACCAACAGACTTGGGATCCTGATGCACATAAAAACTAGCAGCTACTATCAGATAACAAAGCATGAGCATTATCCATTTGAAATAGTTAGAAGTGTCCTCCTGCATGTAGATAGTGTGCCAAAGAAATTACTAGTTAATTTAGAGATACCATTAGGATCGCTGCATAATAGGGCAGATGATTTAATGAAGCTCTATTGAAATCAAATCCATGCAGTGTAGCTGAAATGACTGAATTGCATTTGCTTGTCTTCCATTTTAAAGAACTTCCTTTCCGATATCTATGAGCTTTAATTTCCCCGATGATGAAAGTGCCTTATATGAATCTGATTTACAGACTCATCTTTCTGTTAAAAGACATACTTGCAGCAAGAAAGCTACAACTAGTACTGTTATAAATAGTGAGGCTGTCTCAGAAAGTTGAAAATTTAAGTAACATTGGTCTTTGGATTATCCATCCAACCACCACACAAATTGATATCTGCAGAACAGAAAATTGAATCTCAGGTACTCTAATCATCCAGGTGAAACTTGCTATTTACTACTATTTTAGAGCTACAAGCTGAATAACAATTAACAATTGTGAAATTAAGTATCATTGAGCCATACGCTTGAAGAAAAATTTCTTCAATTGAAAACAATACAACAATGCAGGGACAGGGTCCCCATCCCCTCGACTAGCCTACACATGGGCAATTTGTCGGTCTCATCCCCAGTTGAAGTCCATGAATTCCCCTAGTTGGCGTTCGATGGAAGACTCAACTAGTGGATCAAAGTAGTGGCACGCCACTGGTGTCAACCAGTAATTAAATCACTGTATTGTCCGCAATTGGCTCCGCTCCTGTTTGTTGTTCTTGACTATAATGAGATCACCATTTGCAAACACATCTATAGAGCCAAAAGATGGGGTCTCCATTTGGTGGTATGATGGACCAAAAAAGGTTTCAAGAGTGGACATATGCCAAACATGAATATCGGAGTAGATAACCCAATTGCAACTCCAAGAGAAATGTCTTATATTAAAATTTGACAAAGGAGAAATGTCAGTCGAAAAACTCCTGAAATGGATATAGAGAACTCTATGATACTCACAAGTTTGTCTTTCAGGCAAACATAACGTAATTTGGTATGAGTGTAGCTGAGAACAGCAGGAAACATTAGGCCCATTACTGCTATCAAGATTCAAGTGCAATGCAGAGTTCACTACAGCAGCTGCCTGCACATTAACAGCCTAAGCACTCCAATCTTGGTGATACAAACAGAAACATTCTTACTGAATACCTAATTTACCTTGTTAAAATCCTCGTCCTTGTTGTACAAGACGATCCCTCCACTCAAGAATGCACACCCAAGAACCAGCAACCTGTTTGATAAAATAGATCCTAGTAAAGGCTGCTGAGCAACTCGGATCATTCCATTTTCCAGAGCATACATAGATATTATCAGAGAGTTAATGTTCTAAGGAAACAACAGCTAACACGACACCAGTTACAGAACAGAGAAATCAAGAAACAGAGAATTCGATAGCCGGACGGAGAGTTGTATGGACTTAGCTGAGCATAGTTTCCCTAATGAGAGCTCCTCTCTGTCACACTTAAACGATGATCCTAGTGCCCCTGTCTGCCTTCTACCTTTTGTGTTGGTCTTGCATTCTATGACCCTAGTCACACTTAAACTATGATCCTAGTGCCCCAGTCTGCTTTCTACCTTTCGTGTTGGTCTTGCATTCTATGACCCTAGTCGCACTTAAACTATGATCCTAGTGCCCCACTTGCTATGTAATCCTTATAAAAGCTTTGGAGGACTACAGTCTATATAGAAGCTAGCTTCTGTCTTCCCTCTTACAACTGCGAGTGGCTTGGATCAGTGGCCATTCGCGAGGTCTCTCTCTAAAAACCACACGCCTAAACATGTTTTTTTTCACACCTTAAATGAGCCATCAACTAAGTTACACCAGGCGCTGGGCCAAACCCCCTACCTGATCTCTCGCTTCCCTGGCGAAGCCATCGCTATCTGCCACTGACTCGAGCCACTCCGCAATTGTAAGAGGGAAGACGTCAACTACAGCCAACTAAACCACCTATCGGAATTACTTCAGAGGTTTAGTTTTTCACAAGTATTTAACATCTGAAGCTTGCAGGCTACTGCAGGAACGTCGGTGCTTAATGAGCATGGCTCCTCGGCAGGCTGTTACTGTCCTTGCCGTCAAGGCCAGAGAAGTGATTCCCATCATCGAAGGCATCGTTGTGGAGGTCCGGAGCGAGGTTGATGAGAAAAGTCTGACAGGCCGGCGAATCCGTCCCTGTACCGAAGCAAGTCGAGTACCTGGTTTGGGAGATTGTATTGCCATTCTTTCATTTTCTTCATACTCGCACTGAATTTGTCTTGCGGATTAGGTGCTCTTGATGGTTTGCTGGAATTGTTGCAGGTGAGGTGATCGAAGCAGCAGGGGTCCATCATCGCATGCAACTTTCCAATTATCTTTGGTCCTTCTTGCGAGTGCGTGCTCTTGCAATTAGCAGCAAGGACTGGGCTTCTCTCTCTCTTCTTTCTTTTTTTTTTTTTTTCTTTTTGATTAGATAAACCAGAGCGGCTGAGTTACAAAATGAAAGAGAAGAAAGGATAGGCAAAGCAACGGAGAGAAGATCAACTCAGCTGACCACCGTCCCCAACGCGCCACCTCGTGCGTGAAAGAATTGAGTTCGCGAGGAATGTAGAGAAAACACGCGATTACAGATTGCGAAGTAACCCACCAAATCGCACGCAAGTCCCTCTCGAGCTCACGCGGCCAGTCAAGCCGGCCATTGATGAATCCCACAGCAAGCAGAGAGGAGTCAGTGTGCTAACTCGATGACGACTTGGCGAAAACTAAAGTTGCCGCTTTAGACAAGACAGGGACCATCGCCAGAGGAGAGTTGAGCATACAGGAGTTCCAGCTTCTAATGAGTTCAGTTTGCCTTGTGCTTAAAAGCCCTTTTTCTTGTGCACTGGTATCCCAATTGTAGGGAGGCAAACGCCAATCCCTCCGAGCGTCAAGATGGAAAAAAAGGCTGCTAGTTTCAGGCCAATCCCTCCATGTGGTCGAGATTAAGTTTCATTTAAGATCATGTAGTTTTAAAATTTTCAAATAAGTTCATGACATTTAGATTTTATTTCAAATAAAACGTGATGATGTGATGATATTACGTGACTCATTTTCCTCCTAATTTTTTACCATTGGAGGTTAGAGTTTGCACGGCTCTCTTCGTCCTATTATAATCATCCTCTTTTGGTTGTGAAATTCCTCTATGGTGAGTTTTTGACCAGTAAAAATTTAGCATCGGATACTAATACATCTACCCGGGAGCTATGTTGGTTGGTGATTTCGACGACGTTGCCTCTTTAATAAACAGGTTAGACAAGATGGTCGGGTTGACTCGTTTATAAATGGATTGGATTTGACCTTATAAACATGACTCGTTTATCAAACGGGTCGAATTCGGATTAGACATATGGATCAAGATACCTTGTCTCGATCTGACCAGAACCCGACTTGTGAACTGAATTGTCGGTGTAGTTTTGAGAAAACAATGGTGAGCGTATGGAACGCCAAAACCGATCTTTGAGGACTAAACAGCAAAAAATATTTAAAACTTTTTGACATGGTAACCCACGCAATTATGGTAGTCTATAGCACATCTTACCTAAATACAAATCCCTTTAAATCGTTGAGGGGATGGTTGCACCATATCATACACGACGAGTATGTAATATTTGCATTCCATAAATTTCAACTATTAACTGCACCCGTAAAATATGAAAAATAATTATAGTTTATAATTAGAATCTTATAAACGAACGAATACTAAATAGTTCAAAACATATCCTAATAAATACGCCCAGTCATTTCTGAAATTCAAATAAGATAACTGAAAATTCTAATACGAAAAAGGCACCTAAGCCAATGAAAAAAAAATGGAAAAATTGTAAAATAGAAAAGCTAAATAACACCGAAAAGGGGGCATGTGAAGAAGATTTAAGACATTATAAAAGGAAATTCCGATTACTCAAATTCTTATTTTTATCTAGAGTTCCAATTAAAAAAAAAAAACGTTTTTCTACTCACTCACCAGTCACCCTATAACACAATCCCGTCACCACCCAGTAAGTTCCGCCGCCAGCATGTCTAAAGTGAGCGGCAAATCCAGCGGCCCCCACGATCTCGGGATCCGCAATCCCAGCACCGAGGTTCCCGTACATCTACCGAAAAAGTTTAATGAACCTTTAACGCCAACAGTCATCAAACACGTCAGCAACTCTCACCGACACAAAACACGTCATCAACGCCAACAGTCATCAAACACGTCATCAACTTAACCACTTGGCCTCGTTTCATTGGTATTGCAAGAAGCCACACACGTCCCCGGCATTGCAGCTGATCTTAGGGCCCGTGCGTTACGCGCCGGTACAGAGTAACTCACGGGAGGCATTTCCTACCCCCGGCCGTCCTTTCTCGTCAGTCGTCTCGTGTGGACTTAAGTGAGTACCCTCTCTCTCTCGATCGACTCAGTGACTCAGTGTTCGATCCCATTTCTAGTAGCGTTGGGGTTTAGGGATCTCTAAGCCCTCCGATCGATGGCCGTTTCTAGAGTTTGGATCTGCACGGCCTTGGCGGCCGTGCTCCTCCTCGCGCCGCTGCGGGAGGCGGCGGAGGCGGAGGTGGAGGCCGATGTGGATGCGGCTGAGGCGGAGGCGGTGATCACCCTAGATGCGGGGAACTTCTCCGATTTTATCTCCAATCACCCGTTCGTTGTCGTCGAGTTCTATGCCCCGTGGTAATCTGAGTGATCACTGTTTACGGCTAGTCTAGGTTTTTGCTCGACTTGATTTTGGGTGGATTTTTTGTTTTTGTTTTCTTCGTTATTTAGATCGAGATTCTTTTGTTTCTAGTCGATTCTTACGAATAGCTTGTCGTTGATATGTCTTGATCTCTACTTAAGTTCTTGGATACAGATCGATTGGTAGGATAGGCTGTAATTTGGTTGACTTGGTCTGTCTGAAAGAAAAAAAAATCATCTATTTAGATACTTCTTTTTTTACAGCTTTAGAAGTATGTTTACTGTTTCTTGATCAATTGGGATGCGTATATTTATGATTCATTCCTACAGAAAGATGAATTTGCTAGAAAACTGATAATCGTGATATTGGAATACTATCTATTCTGCAATTTGTTGGTGGTGATAATTTTGGCTTGGGTAAAGTCTATGTTTTGTTATTGATTCGAGGTTGTTCTTTTTCCTTGATCAGGTGTGGTCACTGTAAGAATCTTGCTCCTGAGGTATGACTTCTCAGAATTCTCTGAGATCAAATTGGCATAGATGATAGCGTTTCCGAGCAGGATCTCACCATGTATAACTTTATGCTGCCTGTAGTATGAGAAAGCTGCATCAATCCTGAAGAAGCATGATCCTCCAGTTGTTCTGGCTAAGGTGGATGCCAATGAGGAGATAAACAAGGAGCTTGCCTCCAAGTATGAGGTCAAAGGTTTCCCCACACTCAAGATTTTTAGGAACTTAGGCGGGGGTACTGAAGACTATGCTACTCAAGACTATAAAGGCCCTCGTGAAGCTGATGGCATAGTTGAATATCTGAAGAAACAAGTTGGTCCTGCATCTGCTGAAATCAAGTCAGCAGAGGATGCTGCTAACGTTATTGATGATAAGAAAATCTTCATTGTGAGTTTACAATGCCCTCTTTCAAGTTTCAATCATACTTGTTTCATGCTGAACATATTTTGAATAAATAAAATCACAGGTGGGGATCTTTCCAGAATTGTCGGGTGAGGAGTTTGAAAAGTTTTTTGCTGTAGCGGAGAAGATGCGCTTGGACTATGATTTTGGTCATACTTTGGATGCAAAGTTCCTTCCTCGTGGGGACTCAACAGTGAAAGGTCCAGTTGTGAGGCTATTTAAGCCATTTGATGAACTCTTTGTTGATTTCAAGGTTTGTTTGCCTCTTATGTTAATTTCGGACTGGTACTGTTACATGCGGTTCACGGATATGTATTAAAGCATTTTCTGCAGAACTAATACTTTTCATATGTTGCCGTGCATTCAGCAGTATTCTTTTGATCATCTTCTTTGACAGCTAATTACTTATTTTAATTGGCTTTTCCAGGATTTCCATGCAGAAGTTTTAGTGAATTTCATTGAAACCTCCAGTGTGCCCACTGTCACCTTTTTTAATAAGGATCCTAACAATCACCCCTTTGTCATGAAGTTCTTCAACAATCCTCTTGCAAAAGTAAGTGTACATGTTCCTTACTTGAATTTTGTGCTTTATACAGCTTAGTGATCTATTCTACTGGATTCCTTGTACGAATGTCGGGGCCAGAGGAACTGTTGTATACTTGTTTAATATGCAAGATGACATGTTACTTCGCTTGACATACATAAAATATTTGAAATCTTAGGTCACATTTATATTTTGGCACATTGTCATTTATTCATGTGTTTGTAAGAATTTGATTTTTCAACAACTTCATGTAGTCAATTCCGTTTTATATAGATCGGGCATGATACCTCTCTGCATTCTGTTTTGTGTGCTTATATGCTTGATGGATGGTTTGCATACAAGCATGTGCTGCTGTTTGTAAGGTGCAACCATCTCCGAGTACTGCATTTCTGTTCTCTTCTGGTTTTATGTTGACCTGCCTGAACATTCTTTTTGGCATTAATATTCTTGACAAGGATCTGATTTTTGGGTTGGTTATTTCCTGCCAAGAAACAAGGTTGGATTTGTTTTAGAGCAAAACCAAACCGTTAATTAAGATGCATATTGTGAGGCTTTGACTTTGATGTAGACAAGATACTCTTAAGACTGCAGCTTGCTGATCTTTCTGAGACATGTACTAAAATTCTGCAGATTGCATCGCATACGTTTTTAATATTGTAGTTTTAGTCCTCTATATATGCTTGATTGAGTCTTTCTGTTGTTCTGGCGATGGATAGGCTATGCTGTTTCTGAATTTCAGTGGTGAGGATATCGATGCTTTTAAATCTGAATATCATGAGGTTGCTCAGCACTACAAAGGAGAAAACATTAGTTTCCTCATAGGTGATCTTGAGGCCAGTGGAGGTGCCTTCCAGGTTAGTTATAATCCTTCGTTGGGTTAGATTCCTTCTCCAATATCTACTGTCTTAGATGTTTCTTTGACATGGTTTCTTTTTGGGATTGGTATGAGTTACCAGTACTTCGGCGTTAGAGAAGATCAGGTCCCCCTCATCATCATAACGACTCTTGATAGCCAGAAATACCTCAAGCCTAATGTGGAGCCCAACCAGATTGCGAGTTTTCTGAAGGAGTTCATGGTAAGGGCCCTATACCTTTACCTTTGCCAAGGTGCCTTTCCCGTCACTTTGTATTCTTGATAGTATGATATTCACACCGTCTTCTTGCATCTGCTGCTTTTTTAACTGTCACCAAAGTAGTCATATGTCTTCTGCTAGTTTGTTTATGTGCTGCCAAGATATTTCTCAACTAACAAGTTCATGAATTGGAAGGTGAAACCTTTTTGCAATATCTTTGCCTTTTCTAATCATGTTAAACTCAAGCAGGATGGCAGCTTAAAACCTTTCAGGAAATCGGAGCCAATTCCTGAGGTCAATGATGAACCTGTCAAGACTGTTGTGGCTGACAACCTTCATGATGTGGTTTTTAACTCTGGAAAGAATGGTTTGTTCTTGTCAGAATTTCTTTTATCAAAATTCAATTTAGCTTTTGTCCTTGGGATTTTCTATCTTAAAAATGGGGATGGATGGAAGGCGTAGGAGGAAGCAGAGTGTTAATACTTGCAACAATTTGAATAGGAAATCTGTGCCAAGGAATGTTAGACTGGAAGGCCACTAATTTACGCTTTAGATGCCAAATTTGTTTCAAATGAATAATCTTTTCATGGCTAGGTTTCATTGTGATTAAAGAAATTGGTAAAAGTTTTTGAGAGAAACTTTCTGTGACTAGTGCACTTTTTGGGTGTCTTTGCCTTTGGAAAGAGTAATGCAGTCTAGGGACCTTGGGTCAGATAAAATGAATGAGATTATGGCTGTTGTTTATGCGTCTTCTTTTATGATGTAGTAACGGATTTATTCTTTGTTGTTACAGAACAGATTTATGCTCCTAAGCTCTGTGGCCGTTTCCTTATGTTCTAATGTGAGCTTTTGGTTGCAGTTCTACTTGAATTTTATGCACCTTGGTGTGGGCATTGCAAAAAACTTGTGCCTATCTTGGATGAAGTAGCAGTGTCATTTGGAAATGATGCCAATGTGGTCATTGCAAAGATGGTAACTATTTTATCAGTTAACATAATAGCAATGTGCTTTTGTCTGTTTTTTGTTTCATTTAAGATCTACCAGACGTGACTTAATGATTGCTTGCATATGAGTTGGTTATCTTTGATATTTGACCTCTTAAACAATGTTATTTTGTTTGAAGGCTCACGCATTTGAGCAATTTTCCAAAAAGGGCTGTGAAAAGATCACTAGTTAGATTAGCATCTCTGAGAAATTCTTAATGCAACTAGTATTGGTTTGTCTCAGTATTTGTGACATTATTCTCCATGATTTGTTGGTTTTTTGTAAGGCTTTTCTTCATCAGTTTCGTTTAGGCATTCCTAAATTTAGCATCTTTATGTTTCAGCTTGCTAAAACAATTCTGTTTGAATTAAACTTTTTTCAGCTCTGAAAGCAGGATAGCCCTTGAATCATGGATACTTGGCTGTGAACCTTGTACATGGCCAATTTAACCAGTACTTGGTTTGTTTTAGCTCTGACAAGGCTAGCCAACCTGACTGCGTTGGACGAAATTAGTTATGTGAAATAGGATAGCGTGGAAGAGTGTATTTTTATTAAAGATTTGATGGTGTCGTGTGCTCTAGTTCAGTTTAGCATGAATGGCCTTTAGAGTTAAGCTTTGTTGGTAGCTAGCTAGGTTTTACGGTTTTTTGCTTGCCTTTCTGCCTTGATTTGGCACTGGAATAGGTAAGAAGACGTGTCATTGCTCTTATCTGACATTGAAAAAACTGGGTCTATTCAGTGCACACCCCCTTGCTTCCGGCTATGACCACAACCCTTAAGTTTCTTTTTCTCCTAATTGGGATATGTGATTGGCTAATGCGTCGAGGAGTTCCTAATATTTGTAGTTTGATACCTATGGCACGGTCTTTTGAAGAGTTTCTGTTTAGGCTCTTCATGTTGATCCATATTAATTATGTTGATAGATGGATCCCTTAACTACAGGAAAGGTGGTTACTGAATTATGGGCCTGGTTTCTACTCCAGGGATGGAATTAAAAAGAATGGTTTGATTTCACATTATGCCCTTTCATTATCTGTCCTATTAAAATAAGTTCTTGTGAACCCATGGTTCTATATGATCATTAGACTTATTTTCTCTTAGTTTGGTTTATTCTAGAATAATTTTACTCTTAACATGTTTCTGGTTTTATAGGATGCTACTGCAAACGATATTCCAAGTGAGTTTGAAGTTCAGGGATATCCAACTCTTTACTTCCGTACAGCTGGTAGTAAGCTTGTGCAATATGATGGAGATAGAACAGTGGCAGGCTTCATCGATTTTATACAGAAGAACCGGGATGACGCCGTTCAGCCCGAGTCCGTAAAAGATGAGCCAAAGGATGAGCTATAATCGAGTCGTCTACCTTTACCTTCTACTTTGAAGAGGTGGTATTAACTTCAAAGTTTTGAAGACAGTTTGTCTTAAAATTTTATTCTTGAAGCTAGAGACATAACTTATGTTTTGTAGAATGTAGCTTCTTTTGAAACTATTTAAGTTGAATCTTTAGAATAAACTGGGGATTAGTTGTCTGCCTGAAGGTTTGCCTTTTGTGGCCGTGAATAAATATCTCCATGAATATAACTAGTTGTTGATGCATCTGATCTTGCTTTCAATTTTTTTTTTTATCATTTGGGGATTATCATATGTTTTAGTACTGATTTTTATTGAAAGACATCGATCAGCTGCATCACAGTTGACGACTGGTTTGGAGATAATGGGATAACCTCCTTGTCTCCATTTTTATTCTCAAAACATCAAAAGTAATCTTGCCCGGGAGGGTTCTGGGTTGTAATTGGTTTGTAAGACAGCATGCTGAGCCAAAAGCTACAGCATGCTGAGCCAAAAGCTACAGCATGCTGAGCCAAAAGCTACAGCATGCTGTCTTACAAACCAATTACAACCCAGAACCCTCCCGGGCAAGATTATTCTATCATCAATTATTCTATTTTTTTCTATACTCATTCCTTTAACTCTGAATCTAAGATCATTCATGAAACAACAAAATGTACAAAATCAAACCAGTGTGTCAAACACTAGTTTAAAGGTCTCATAATCGAACTCTCAAAACAATATGTTTTGAATGTACAAAGAGCTTTTACAAGATAACTCAATTGCGTTACCCAAATATAATAAAAGACAATCATGAATTCAAGCATGCCAGGGTCTAAATGCCACCTGTGGGGAAGGAAGCATTACATTAACCTAAAGGAGCACAAAATACATCACAGGCACCACCATTTTAGGGCATACCAAGGTAATTGAACAAGACGAATAAAAAAATACGAAGAAATGTGTCAAAGGAATGCCTGATAGCAGGTGATACAGGGGCAGAAAAGAAAGGATCTGACAGAAGGAATGCAGCAATTCAGCTGTGTAAGGGCTTGTAATCTGCGCATTGTGGGTACCATCAACTCGAAACAGCGGTAACATCGATTGTAGTATTGGAGCTAAAACTGAAAGCCATAACAGCTCTGAATGGTCCAAGTACGAAGCAAGCCATTGCCCTCTTATCTATTGGTAGGAGTGTTTCGCTTATCTTCTGATCTATGATGGTATAGTTTTGCTATGCTCCGCCGTTCACAATCCTGAAAAGGGAGAATCATGTTAAAACAAAAATTCGAGGCTACTAAAACCGACAAGCATGAATAGGTGGTTAAATTATTGCAGAATTTGTATTTTAGGTGCACCTTGAACATATTGAGATGAAATGGCTTCCCTGGATTCATCCTTCTCAGCTTCAGATATGTATAAGCAAAACTCAACTGATCGCGAGGAGTAAACCGATCAACCTCGTTGAACCATAAACAGGAAAACAAATTCGACATCGGTGTATGCGCTCGCATGATAAAAGATCCTTCCGGGACATCTGCACATATACAATAGCAATCGTGAGGTAAATGATGAAACAAATACTTGTCATCCACTTATAGATGATCTGGGAGGATGTCTTACAGCTAGGTAGAGGCTTCATAGGATCTGAGGGGTCAAATTTCTTCAAACCATCAGCCTGGTAGAACTGGAATTGCTGATCAATGATCGTATGATTAAACTTATTTAGCTTCTTATTTTGCATCACCTCCTCCCAAACACAATGGCGATCATAGTGGTTAGATATAGCATATTCATAGCCCCGTCGCCAAAGGAAATACTCCAGAATGAGGAGAGGATCACTCTGAAGTCGCAGCTTGCTATCAAGCCAGATTGAATACCTGCACATAATTTAGTTCAGAAATCTGTCATCTACTCACAAAAATAGAAAGCATTTTACCACGAGTTGTATACGGTATACGAATATGGGGAAAATACCTAGTTACAGTTTTGTAGAAAACCAGATAAAAGATCCGCATGAAACACTAATTGACAAAGCTTATTCAAGGAATTTAATGCCTACCCGAAACCATTTTCTCTATTTAATGAGAAGCCACAAAGATTCACTTCGTTGTTTAAGCTACACTTTTACATCCAGCTGGTAAACAGTCCACATTTGTGATGTGAGCTAGGGACCTAGAATCAGCTTAATGTTTCCATAACTGTTTGCAACATAGATAAGTTGACACATGAATCTTCGTTTTAGTAGCACCAGACACACTAGAAGAGGGAGCTTGTATGAGAATATAAATATGTGCTAGTGATAAAGGACAGAATCAAATTGGATGAATTTTATGAACTTGAACATCCTTTTATTGCCATATTTGTTTCATATCTACCTTCCTCTCACCTGGCAGAAGGAAAAAGTCGATGTGCCAGGAACTTGGGTACTTTTCCAACTCTCCTCATGTCTGTGAAAGGTAAATTTTTTACGACTACTATCTTCCACAAACCAATGAACCCCGAAGTATCCATCTTTTGGCCTTCCGACAGCAATGTTTGCAATGTATTGTCATCAACAAACATTACAAAACAGACATTTTTCCTAGATTGCCGTGTCACCTGCAAGATTAAGATAACTACTATTAAGCTAATCACAATGAAAACATCCCAGTTTCTCTATGTTAATCAACCATAAAAAGAGAGACATCAAGAAGAGAGAGCATATATTATGACGCAAGAAGATAAAAACTTGGGTTCTCCAAATCAAAGAATGGGGGATATCACTTCCCGCCATGAATTATCATGCCAGTCCGTGTTGACAGGTACGATACATGTCTCAGCACAGGGTTTATGCTAATAGATCTTCCAGAGCCTGAAGAGGTGCATGCTGATATAACAGGTAGCATACAAAACAATAGACATGTCTACACAAAACCATTACCGTTTTGGTATAAGGAGTTCTCAAATGATCTGAATTGCCAAAGATGCATGATGCTACAGCTATGTGACAACTGCTCATGAATTTCACATCATCTTCTTCTATTTCAAATCCAGTACTAGGTGATCCCATAGGGCCTTTAACAAAGCCACAGTTAATCGTTTGGTCACGAGCATGAAATGATTCCTCCCTTTCCTGCAGACTCTGATGCCCAGCAAATCTTGGCTCCCATTTTTCTGATCCACTAGGCCTTTCTTCTCTGTCTGTGTACTGCAACGAAAATCTTGCAAATCTTTTAGTCGCCACAGGCTCTACAAGCCGAGCTGTAGAGTTCAAGAACTTCATCTCGCAAGTTGAGCCTGATGACATTTAAGAGAAGAGTTAAGGGGAATGATGATATACTTCGGATTAACTGAAAAGTAAATGGTTCAACTTTTAAATACGAGCTAATCTGACAATGTATAGGCAACTGTGATTCAACATACCCAGGGTCCCAGGCTAGGCACAGACCAGGGAAGATCAATTCAGAATTAAGTTACATTGACAAATGCTATAAGGAATGCGCTTAAGATAAGACACAAATGGATGCATTTACAGCCATTGATAAGTATAAGGATTCATAAGTCTCATCTCAGGAACTTAGGGTAAGAAGTGACAGTTATGGTTTCTAAAGAGGTGACACTGCTTGCATAATGAAGTCAGATGTAACCTACACAGGAACTGAGATAATGTTTACTCAAATTCAATCTCTTGACCTGTATACCCAAAGCAAGCAAGATGAAACTTTGGCACAGCAGATGAAACAGAAGCCTTTACAGATGGTTAATATGCTTGTATGATTAGAGATATTTATTAAATCCACTATTTGTCGAACTGACCTATTATACCTGTTGTCTATTTTCTATTTTCCATACAGTGCATAATGCAGATTGTTCTAAGAAGTTTTTGCCATGATTCATGGATTCCATACTAGGGACAAATTTATAGCGCATCCAATTTCATCAGAATCTAAACTCACCAGAAAATTTGTGACGAGGCTTCTTCTTTGATGCCGCCTTCTTCTGTGATCGAGATGACTTCGCCGACTCCCCACCAACTACACTGTGCTCTTTCCTAGTCCCACCAGCAATTTTCCTCGAATCAACAGCTCGATCCTTCTCCTCCTTATGAGAGACATCATTCTCACCGTCCCCAACATCCTCACCACCGGAAATCCCACCACTATCACCATAATTATGTGCCTCATTGAGCTCATCATCTACATCAATACCATCATCATATTCGTCATCGCTACTAATCTCGAACAGATCTTCCCTTCTCCATTCCTTACCATTCTTCAACGAAGCCTCATACTCCTCCTTATATGAATCCAGCTCAGCTCTCCCACCCTCATTATACAACCTCCCACTCTCCAACTTCTCTTGCTTCTTCCCAAGTCCATCCCTCTTCCCACTCTTCTGAGCACTCGAATTCTTATCACTCTCTGATTCCGACCCATCAGATGACTCTTCTCCAAGGTATCCCGTATCACGTCTCCTATCATCTCTGTCCCAATACCTCGAGTCCCTCCCGGCCGTGTCGGATCCACGCCCGAACTTGAGAACCCTGGGCAAAATAGACCCTTTTGATAAAATTCTAGTCTTTGATCCGTTCCCTTCTCGATCCTCATCTTCTCCGCTTTCAATCTCTACAAAGAACACTCCAATAAGACTAGATCCCAAAACTAGAGTTCAGAAACAGGGGAAAAAAGAGTGACCTTTTCGGAAGACGAAGAGGAGGGAGGCGACGAAGAGGATGGCAATGAGTGCTATGGAGATGGAAGCCGCGGGGGAGCGGCGACGGAGACGGCGGCGGAGGCGGGGGTGCTGCTGCTTCCTGACCGCGACCGGGTCGCCGGCGCCGGCGAAAGGGATCCGATCGGCGCCAGCTTGCCTGAGCTGAGCCATGCCAACATTGTTCTCCAATCGGAACCTGCTAGGGGTTTCGATCTCAATCTCGAGATCTCCAAATTCCAACTTTTTAAATAAATTTCTAGGGTTTGCAGGGTTTTTGTCAAGGCGATTGCTTTCTAGTTAATTTTCGGACAATAGATATTATAGTTTTCAGTCAAAATTATAATTTCCAACTTCCTCGTGCCAGAATAACTATAGCTAACCCGTGATCCGTAATGTCCTCACTGTAACTAATATGCGGGCATCGTCTGAACCGTTTAGATTGATCTTATAATATCGGAGGCTAATCTTGATGCAGGTATCGTGCCGATGTTTGTACTGGTAGTTGCTGTTTATGGTGCAGATTTACTAGATGTGTCACGTGATGGTCACGTGAGGAGCTTAGAGAGTAGGTAATAATTAAGGTGGATGAATTGGATTAGATGGTTTATTTATGCGGTAGTTGAGTTAATACAAGCTTAATGCAATTGGAGAGATGGGTAATGTTTTTGGATAAAATGTGACATATAAGAAACTTTTGTTTGCATTAATTAGAGAGGATCATCCAGGCAAGTTTTGTTTGCAAACTGATGGTGTTTGGGTTTTTGGAGCTCTGGAGGTAGGCATTGAAGTGATTTGTTTGGAGGATGAGAGGGACTCTCCATCATGGGTGATAGCTGAGAGAATGCCGATACAAAGTAGTGATGAAACAGAGATGTTTGTAATCTTGCGAGCTTTGGAGGACGCCGTAGCGTGGGGAATTGGTAATGTCATTATTGAATTTGATTTTAAGACTTCAGTTAACTCCATTAATGAAAGAGAGGTTAGGCAAGTAGGAATGAAACCCGTCTTGAGGAAAATTTGGAGTTTGGCTGTTCTGCTTGGTGGAGCGATCTTTGCATTTATACCACTTGAGAAGAACTCGGTGGCGGATGACCTCACGCAACGAGCTAAGCAGGGGGCGCCTGTTGTGCTGCTCGGAACTTGTAAGGATGTATTTTGAGTGATTTGTTGTAACACCTAGTCTTTTAGCTCAACTTAGCAATAAAAAAAAAATCTAGGTAAGTTTTGTTTATTTTTCTCTCTTTTTATTTGACAGATATTGCTTGATTTGCTAAGCAAAATGATCAATTTCCGATGGAAATAAATCTGGGTATTTAGGGGGGGAGGTGATAGTCAAAGAGCTCGGAAAAAACTGAGTTTAAGTTTCGGTGACAATATCTCACGTAAGGAATTATATTGGATCATCTATATTATTTGAGAGTGGGTGTTGATCACCGCGTTGTTCAATCCATGGATTTGGATGGTCAGCGACTCAATAGGTCCCTTTTTTTCATAGGAGGTATGCTACCATCCCTCTTGCTGCTGATAGATTCGTAACATATGTGGAGACGATGATCGGATGAAAATAAATATGACAAAGAAAAATAATAAGTTGGAGGATGTGGATATGTGAGATGGTACATTTCTTGAACTTACATAAAAAGACCTGCATTACACTTGATGAACACTGATGTTTGAAAGGGAGCTTGTAGTGGTTGTGGGAAAATGAGAGCACTTAATTACTTAATTGAGTAGGACATAAACTTGATTTAGTATCAATCATAATAGGTGAGATTTACTCTCAAAAAAGTATCGAGACGTCTATTTTGTTCCTTTGATTCTGATAAACTCCAAAATAACATTCGTGGTAGTTTGTTTTCTTGGAGGGGCAGCAAAGCGTGGAGAAGTGAGTTATAGGGATATTTCACTTTCCTTAAAGTCACTTTCTTAAAAGTGAAATTGCTATTCAGGAGTGAAATGGGCAGGTGATGATCAGGTGTCACGGACATGACCAATGAGAAGGAGAGGTAATCCTAATTTTCTAATTTATTCAAAAAAAAATAAAAAAATAAGAGAGTGATGGTTGTCGTAATTTCTAAAACCGGTCAATTTCCCGCTCGACCTCACGCAACCAAAAATACCAAAAGGACAAGTGCAACTGTAAAGCCTGAGAGGGTGAATCATTTCTCAACTCTTATGAACAATTGGGAATGTTTGGATTTTACTCAAATGATTCCCAAATCAAAGCATATGTACATTAACCTGGGGACCACTCTCATTAGCAGTAGCTTGGCCCTCATATACGTACATGTTATTAGTGAATTAGGTGAGAGCTATTGGACATGCTTCCAACCTTATAAGCTCCAAGAAAGCTTTTCCATCCAGTATCAACTCCCTTATTATTATTATTATCATCATTATTATTACCGTTATTTTTATTTTTATTATTTTAGAGTTAAGCCACATATAAAAGGAGGCTGTTACATCTGATAACCCATGTAGAACTTGAACTTGGACACCTCTTTATAATTATTTTCACACATTTTTCTTTACTGTTATGGCACGCAGAATAGCCGAAGAAATTATAAATGGTTGAGAAATATTGGGCTTTTCTCAATGTTGATTCAATGAAAATTATAGTAAAAGATCGACAAATTACCTGAATTTAAAGGCATATCCTGGAGTTTTCGCTTTCTAAATCTTCTGGAAAATTATGCAAAAAAAAAAAACAGAGGCACTACAATGACTTATCAAAATTGTGCTTCACTCTGTTTCTTGTGAATTAATGGCCACATCTAAGTTTCTGAATTAGACCAATCCTTAATACTTGCCTACTAAATTGGTTTACATATAAATCACAACCAACTTCACATGTTGAAGTTTCAAAGAAAGAGCATTTAAACTGGTAGATGGCAGATATAACTTAATGATGAGCTTTCTTTTTCAGATCTTTTTATTCAGTAGATCTACCACAAATTTAGTCACAAGTCTACACACTACTACAGTATATAATAATAGTTAGGTGCTGAATATAATCTAAATTTTAACAGAGTACAGTTGGAAGAACATGGGCAATTACAACTCATCACCAATTAAGCATGTTCCTTTCTGTTAATATATATATTCATGATTTTATAGGCAAACCAATTTCTTTAAATGCCTCTGAATTTCATAAGAAAATTATTCAGAAAATTTCAGAAGAACAAAGGAACCAGAAGTGATTCTATATGATTTTTTTAATGAAAATTCTGTCTTTATATCAATTACATGATCATTAAAAATAACTATATTAAAGTTTTTGGCGTTTATATTTACACACCTCATAATTTGATGGACTCCTAATTAGTTTCCTTTCTTTGCAAATTCCATGCCATGCTTTTTAGATCTGATAGAGAATTAGGCTTCCAAAAAAAAAAAAAAAAAACTCACTATGATTTGTTCAATGTTCCTCTGGGTGGCTGATTTCTCTTGACCAAGAACAGGCTCTTCAGCAACTTGATCATCACCAGCAAGCTCGGCTTCCGGCGCCGGTGGTGCCGAAGCATCCTGCCTCTCCTCGACGACCCCAACGCCCCCAACGTCGGCGCCCACCGGAGCTGCGCCTCCGCATTGGCTCGACCTCCAACCCCCTCAGCCACCCTTGGCTTCCGGTCACCGGACAGCCGGTGCAACTCCTCGTTGAACTCCTCCCATAACAAGTCCATCCTCTCCTCTTGCTCGAAACACCGATCCCCGCCGCCACCACCGCCGCCGTCATCGCTGAAAGCCGTCGGAGAGCTCACAGCGAAGGCTTCCGCGAATGCGTTGCCGGTCTCCATGGAGGAGAAGCTTCTCCGATGGAGATTTTTCAATCGGTCCATTTCTCTAGCCAGCTGCGCTGCTTCTGAGTAGACGGGTGTCCATATATATATAATAGGTGGTCCCGTGCCCCCTACATGGTTTGATCTCGATCATCTAACATATCAAAACATAACTTGGATCAGACATCCTCAACCGTCTAATAGAATGCACATGACATTATAGTATATGTATGTGTGTGCGCACGCGTCGCTGTGACACATGACACGGGTAACCCCCACCCCCACCACTCCTTTTCACGTGACTTCATCTCAATCGTATGATATATCCAGATATAATTTAAATCGGGTATTCTAATCTACATGATAGAATACATCTGATCTTGGTGGGTATGAGAACAATTAGAGAGTGTGGTCCAATGGTCCTGTTGTGAAGGTGTTGAGTCTCACGGAGGTTGGGCTGTCTCATGTCTGGAACCGGATTGGGCTGGCAAGATTTGAGAGAGAGAGAGAGAGCTTTCAAAGGGTCCCTGAACTCCTGGTGCTGGTGGTTTTGAAGTCTCTGAATATATGGCTTTATACCAACTGCCCATTAGCAAGGAGAGCATCCTAGTCATAATCGGGCCCTGTTTTGTTAGTAAAAAAAAATTGAATTCAGTTTTTAGGATTTCATTTGTCATTAGATTATGAATATATATAAGTGCATGCCTTTCTATCGGCTTTTAGATTGATCATTGATGGGTGAAGTTTAGTACGGGGCCGGAACTAGAGGGTTCGAATGCTCAGACCGCTCCTTAAGTTCAATGCTTTTTTAGTCAAAGCAACTTGATTTCGAGTGAGTAAGATCGCTTAGGAAGTGTAGATGATGGTTAGCCCGTGGGCCGTGAGCTTCTGGTGTTCCAAAATTTTGGTGGAATCATATGCTTGTTTTATAATAGTAGATTGTATAAATTGTTGAGTTATTTCTAGTGTTCCAAAATTTTGGTGGAATCATATGCTTGTTTTATAATAGATTATATCAATTGTTGAGTTATTTGGCCTATGCAGTTAGTTTATTTCCTCTGCGAGATTTGTAGTTTAGTTTTTAGATTTTGGTATTTGGATTTGTACATTGAAACGCCATGTGTCAACAAAAGAAAAAAAAATGCCGGGTATTTGCTCACATATTTGATTTTGCTAGCCTTCTAGCTTAATTAAATTTCAAAAAAAAAGTGATAGTGGTATTAATATATAACTAATTAGAGTGCTAATGCTTGGGGTTTGTCTCAGTCATCAGATCCACTGTGATAGGGAATCCATGTTCAATAAGGTTTTGGATGACAAATAAGTATCCAATTTCAGGTAAAATATGAAGAGAGAAAGTCTAGAGATATCAGGAGAGAGAAAATTAGTTAAATTATTAAAATAAAGGTTTAATTGGTGACAGGTCCAATTTCAGGTAAAATATCAATGTATAGTCCATTTAATATTTTTTAAGATGATAAGTCCATCTATTAATAGTTTTGGCTAGTTTTAAAATTTTAAGGACAAAAATACTCTCATATAATCTATCAAATGACTGATTTGATCAAATTGATTGAGTTAACTTAGATTGGATTCAAATTAGCTTGGAGAAGAGGGACAGGTAGATCAAGTGGCTGAGGGATTGTCGGAGTTAGTTCGCTGACAATGAGGGGTGATCCATCGGGTTGGATCTATCGGTAGGCAGCGGAGGTGGCAAGATCGAGGTTGGCAGCGATGAGGGGTGATCCATTGGGTTGGATCTACCTATAGGCGACAGAGGTGGCAACATCGAGGTTGGAGGCGCTAAAGTTGGACGAGGAGGTCGATCGGCGATGACTGAAGGCTTGGTAGGGCTCTGGATTGACGAGAAGGAGGTCGGGGGAAGTTTTCGAGAGGTTTTAGGGGATCTTAGAGGGGTGATGGGGTGTTAGTAGAGGAGGGGTGACGGTTGGGTGTTCGTGGTTGACGAGGACGATGCAGAGGATGGCGACGGGCGGTGCAAGCGGCAAGGGGGGAGACATGGGGTCACGACGGAGAGGCGGGGGGTGGCCAGAGAACGTCGGATGGTGAAATGGCGGTGTCGATTGAAGGTTGAGGTGCCTCGAGCCGATCTGATTTGGGACGATGAAGTCTCGGCTTGTTTGTTGAACCGTGCGAGTGAGCCATGCCGTGAGCCGGCTGGAGATGACAGAAAAAGGGTCAAAAAAGACGAAAAGGGAAAATCAAGGGGAGAAAAAAAAGGAAAAATTGGGGGAAAAGTGAGAAAAAATTGGAAAAAATTGGGAATGCGAGAATTAGTTAACCCATAGTTAAAACGTAAAAGCAAAAAAAGAAAAAAGAAAAGAAAAAATCAAGGAATTAACTTAGAAAAATTGGGGGGTGGGGGAGTGGGAAGAATATAGAAAAATTGGAGGAAAAGTGAGAAAAACTTGGAAAAATGCAAGAATTAACTAACCCACGATTAAAGCGTAAAAGCAATCGAGCTCAAGCACGAGCCAGGCTTGAGCCCGAGCTGAGCAATCGAGCTTGAACACGAGAATAATTCAATTCGAATTACAACCCTAATTGTATGTTACTTGCGTTTAACTTGTAAGCACGGTACCAGATCTCTTGCCTGAATTGAATCTGATTTGGATGATTGATTGAAGCTGGTTGAATCTAATTGGATCTGGTTTGCTGAAATTGATTTTGGAGAAGTTTGGATGGTTGAGTTTGAGTATGATTGGATCAAATTGATTGAGTCAACTCAGATTGGATTCAAGTTGGCTTGGAGAAGAGGGAAGGGTAGATCCAGTAGCTGAGGCTTGCTAGAGTTAGTTCGCTGGCGATGAGGGGTCATCGGAGGTCGGGACCTCCGCAGGAGAGTTCATGGAGGCCTTAGGAGATGATCCACCGGGTCGGATCTTTCGGAAGGCGATGAAGGCAGTGGGATTTAGTTTGGCGGCGCCGGAGTTGGAGGAGGAGGCCGATCGGTGGCGACTAAAGGTTTGGTAGGGCTCGGGATAGATGGGAAGGAGTTCGAGGAAAGTTTTGGAGTGGTTTTAGGGGATCTTAGAGGGGCGACAAAGTGCTATATATAAAGTAACGTTTTGTGAATCATATGCTGAGTCATATTTCACATCATAACTAATCTTTTATCAGGGGGTGGCATGGACCTCACCTAGTTTAATATATTTTTTTATAGGTTTTATGGTATTAATCACAAAAATTTATGGAACTTTAATTTCAGCCACATAAATAGATTTTGGGTTGTCGCGTCCAAAACAAGAAATCTCAGAGCCACCATTTTTGAGTCATAACCGGGGAGACAAGGACATTTGTGATAAGAAATTAAATAAAGAGTTAACAAGAGCCTTCGATATATACCAGTGGTTCAAATAAAAAGTTAATAATAAGATGCCCATCAAGATAGCTTCCCGCGACGAACTGTCTTCGTCATTGGATCCTCGCTATGTTGGTTGCTCTTATTAAGAATTTAAGATGGTCATTCCGACGGGGCCTAAGAATTTAAGATGACAAGAGAAGAGAAAGAAAGAAGATCCGCTTTGATCTCCTCTGCTCTTCTACTTCCAAAAGTTACAAACAAGCCACCCCACCCTGCACACACACGCCACCATGAGTCCTGAGCTAGTAATCGCAGGATGGTTTGTATCCACAATCATTAACAAGCTGACGGAGATGGTCTTCACTTATGTTAAGGACCAGAAAAATTGGCAACTGGGCATGAAGGACGAGCTTGAGAGATTGAAGGAAGCTCTTCCTCAGATCCAATCCATCATGGGGGCCGTTGAGACGGGCCACGTTAGAGATCCAAACCCAAAGCTCCAAGAGTGGATGTGGCAGCTCAGAGACGCCGTCGAGGAAGCAGAGGACGTGCTGGACGAGCTTGAGTACCATCTCCTCGAAGACGAAGTGAAGGCCGAAAAGAAGAACGCGGTGCGTAGTGCTGCCTCTCGCTTTAAGGAAATCATGCGCCGTGCCATGCAGCAAGATCCGACCCTAAAAAGGTTGAGGGGGAGCGTGAAGAAATTAGATGAGGTCGCCGCTGGGGTGGAGCCTTTCCTCCAACTTGTTAACCCCCACGACAAGAAGCGGAAGCAGCAACACCAAGAGCTCATGGCACTTCGTGTTACTGGCTCTGCTGTGAGCACTGCCACTGGGGCGGTGGTCGGCCGAGACGAGGAGAAAGATCATATCATTACTCAACTGTTGAAATCTAATTCGAGCGACGTCAACCCCAGCATCCTTCCCGTCGCCGGGATGGGTGGTTTGGGGAAGACAACTCTCGCTCAATATGTATTCAACGACCAAAGAGTGAAAGACTATTTCTAACCAAGGATTTGGGTATGTGTCTCCAATCTTTTTGATGTCACCCTTCTTACCAAAAAAATCATAGCAAGTGCGATCCACAAGCAACCTGATGCTCATGATTTGGCACCCCTGCAAGATATCCTCAAAGAGTTGCTGGAGTCGAGGAGGTATCTGCTGGTGTTGGATGACGTGTGGAACGACAACGATAGTTCGAGTTGGGAGACACTGTTTGCTGGTCTGAGATCCGGAAGGAGTGGAAGTAAGGTGTTGGTAACAACTAGATCAGAGACCGTTGGGGAGATGATGATCGGCATGATGGACACACTTCGTTTGCAGCCTTTACAAGAAAAGCAATTCTTGTCACTTTTTAAGAAGTACGCGTTTGGCAATAAGGACCCTCGTGATTACCAGAAGCTGCAAGCAATTGGGGTGGAGATTGCGAAGAAATTAAAAGGTGTTCCATTGGCAGCCAAGGCTGTGGGGGGGATGTTGAGGGGCCAATTGGATGATGATTATTGGGAAACAATCCTCGAGAATATTGATTCATGCTTTACAAAGGATGCGAACAATGTCATGGCTATCTTGCATCTAAGTTATCGGCAGTTGACAGGACCGCTCCGGTGTTGCTTCGCATACTGTTGTATCTTCGATCAAGATCATGAGTTCCGTAAAGATATTCTGGTCGACATGTGGATTGCTGCAGGTTTGGTTCAGCCATCTGGGAAAGGGCGACGAGAAGACGTGGGAGAGAGATTCTTTGATGGCCTAGTGAAAAGATCCTTCTTTGAAACGCACAAGAGGTCCAATGGTGACACCTTTTACACAATGCATGATTTGCTGCACGACTTGGCACAGTGTGTTTCTGATGGTGAGTGTTTGAGAATAGCAGGGGATAATCTAGTTGAAATCCCAAAAAAGACGATTCGCCACCTATCTATTGATACCTCTAGGCTGGATGTAATTACGAAGATTTCAGAGCTTAAGCACTTGCGCACTCTGCATCTATCATTCTGGCCCCCTGATGAGGATCTTGCTTCTTGCGAACAAGAGTTCCAAAAGCTCCAGAAATTAACAGGGCTACGGGTTCTGTATTTAACCAAGTGCCACGATAGGTTAGCTGATTATTTTTTCAATTTTCTGAGAAGTTTGGTACACCTCCGTTATTTGAATTTTCGGGATACCTCGTTCGATCTTCATGATTTGGTGTACAAGCTGTATCATCTGCAGGTTCTCCTTTTCTTTCCCCCCTCCTCTTTTAGTCGATTCTTTTTTTTTTTTATCATGGCTTAAACCTTGTTGACATATTGTAGTGTATATGGTTAAATGTACTACTAATAATGTCCACTTTGCAGGTATTGGTAACCCCAGACAGCGTATCTCTAGGGAAAGGAATGTGCAACCTCCGTAGCTTGCGGCGTCTAGATATGGAATGTCAGAACATAGCAGGTGTCGGCAAGCTAACATCACTTAATTATCTGGAGGGTTTCTGTGTCGAGAATTGGAATGGTTACAAGATCCAAGAGTTGGGGGAGATGAGCGAGCTTCGTGAACTGAGTGTCTTGGGGCTTGAGAACGTAGATGGTGCTTTGTCGTCCTCTAAAGCAAAGTTGAAAGAGAAACAAAATCTAAGAAATCTAGAGTTAGCATGGTCGGACAAATCTGACTTGGCTGAGCAGGTGCTTGATCAGCTCGAACCACATCCAAATCGTCTCAAGAAGCTAGTGATCAGGGAATATCCGGGCGTTAGGTCGCCGGTGTGGATGGATTATAACCTGCAGTGTCTGACCAATCTAGAATCTATCAGTTTAATTCAATGCATGAGGTGGAAGCGTCTCCCTCTACTTGGGGAGCTGCCATACCTCAGGATACTGCACCTCTGTGAAATGGATGCGGTGGAAGACTTCGACAGTGGAATCCACGAGGAAGGCATTTTGTTTCCGCAGTTGCAGGAGCTTTGTATCAGAAACATGCCGGCATTGAGAAGGTGGTCATCTAGAGATCAAGTTATGCTGCCGTCGTCCACAAGTCGCCAATGGTTTCCTCGTCTCAAAGTGCTCAAGCTGTGGGAATGCCCAGAGCTCGGGGAATTGTCGGACCGACTGGGCATTAATGAGCCTTGCGCTACCCTCTTAGAGCATAATTACGTCGCTGGGGAGGAGGACCAGGAGGAGGAAGAGTCTCCAGTAGGGTCACTCTGCTCTCTGAAATCACTAGACTTGTCTACATGTCCGAAGATGGTCAATAGCCACCTGCCCTCCTCACTAGAGGAGTTGATAATCATCAGCTGTGGTTTGGACAATGAGTCAGTGTTGTGGAGATGCATCAGAAGAGGTGGTCTCACCTCTCTCTCCAGTTTGCATATCTATGGTAATAAGCTCTACACGGAGGCGGAGCAAGTTACATCCCTCCCCCCTGCTGAAGTCATGGGCCAGCTCTCTTCCCTCCGGCATCTAATTATAGGTAACTTCCCAAAACTGACGTCTTCCGGTTTGTGGGGCTTGCAAGCCCTCTCCTCCCTCCAGACCTTGGATTTAACAAAACTGCCAGCGCTGTCGTCGCTGCCGCCACTGCCCACCTCCCTCCGGACCTTGGAGTTGGAGGAATTGCCAGCGCTGTTGTCAATGCCGCCCCTGCCCACCTCGTTACAAAGCTTGTTAGTCCAGCGTAGCCATCAAGAGTTAAAGGAGAGGTGCAGAGAGGATGGAGGCGAGGACTGGCCCAATATCATGCACATCCCTGACATATCCATCTGGTAGCTAGCTAGTGACTCTCCTCCGCTCAGTCAGTAGTGCATGCAAGCATCTCCATTATTGGTAACAATGCCATTTCCTCCTCTGCTTTCATGCATCTCTTCGTCTTCGGCCTATATATTAAGGAAAGCATTTTTGGTTGTTGTTAAATGGTCTTTCAAAAGTCAATTAGAACTCACGTCTCGAGTCAAGTTCACGGTTAAAAATATAAATATTTTTTTATTTATGAATATTTATAATCCAACGCTAAATTAATTTAGATTTTTTTTAATTTATCCAAAGAAAAATCACCATACGAGTAATTTTTCCACTTTTGTTGGAGTCAAGTCTGTGTATGATCCCAACTAACAACTTCTTCTTCTCTCTTTTTACTAGTTCACAGTAGTAAAATAAACCCAGACCTCTCTAGATCTCCGAACACGAGATCGAAGTGCATTTATATCCAATCTAGCATCATAGATGCAAGCCGATATTTGAGGCCAAGAAGCGGCGCCGACACCGTCCCAGTTGTCGCGGACCCGAGGCATGGACTCCGGCGGCGGCAGTCCGCGCCGTTGACAAGCAGACGCTCGGGTGGCACTGGGATGGTCGGTGGCGATCACGAGGCAGTAGTAGGGTGTTGGCGTTGGGGGCGCGGTCTAGGGTTCCGGCGATGGTGGCAGGGGGGTGGCGGGAGGCGTACCGGGGTATGTCGGCGGACAACGTGAAGGGCCTCGTGCTGGCGCTCTCCTCCAGCGTCTTCATCGGCGCTAGCTTCATCGTCAAGAAGAAGGGCCTCAAGAAGGCCGGTGCCTCCGGCGTCCGCGCAGGTAGATCCGTTCATGCCGCCATTGTTGATCTTGTTATGGCTGGTTTTCTTGGTGAGTGATGTGGTAGTGATTTGGATGAAGTTTGAATCTTTGGATCTGGAAATTAGAAGTTATTTTTTGGTAGGGGTGCTCTTCGGTTAGCGTTCGCCTTAGCATCGATGAATGTTTGGCTTGTATGTATAAGCATTGTGCTGTATGCTGGTTACAATTGAGGTTCATTTAGTGTGAACAGTGTGACGGCTTCAATTCGGGCACTAAGGAACAACAAGACTGGAAAATTCATATAGGATTAAATTGCTTTTTCGATGTGGGGAAAAATAAATAAGAGCAGAGGAGATAAAAGATGGGGGAAATATTCCAGTTTTTGGCCAGAGCAGCTGCATGGTAACTGGGATGAAGAGAAATAATAAGATTGAAGCCTATTCAGTTGCTTTTATCCTAAATGGTTGTGATCTGGATGGAAGTTATAGAAGTTTCGATCTGAAGAATGTGAATTGTTTGTACTTATGCTCATTGGTGGAAGTTCACATTGCCAACAACTGGGGCTTGGTTTTGTATTGGAAGGGTTTGTTGGTTACATAACCATGGTCTTATTGCAATTGTGAAGGATGTAGATGACACTCTGCTGCTTAATTATTTGCTAACAAGAGGGGAGTCCAGTTTTTCTTGAAAAGCAGGGAGCTTTAGGTAGGTTAAGTAAATCAGGAAAACCTCATGAGGGAGCAAAGCATGGAAACAGTGTTTAATATGTACATGGCACACCTGGGTAATTGTAAAATATTTTAAGTGCCGAAATTGATAAAATGACGCATAAAGCATGGTCAATGGGCCAACACACATTTATGCTTTCGAAAACTGGTGCTTTGGAAAGTTTGGTTGGAATGCAGCATTATGATTTGGAGCACCTTAAGAGAAATTGTATTTTCATCACTTAAAGGGAGAATACAAAATGAAATTGGCATGCAAAGATGTTAGTTTTAAATTAGCTACCATTGATGTTACTTTAATGCTGGTGTATAACCCTAGCAACAGCAACAATGAACAAAGAGAACACACAAAGACAAGATTTACGTGGTTTGGCAATTTTCCCACGTCCATAGGAGAGAGATAGAAGCTGCTTTTCGCTATTAGGTCCACTGTATGGTACATATTTACTTAATCACCCCTTTACTGTACCCGCGAAAGGGGCTTCGCCCCCGCACAACCTCCCCACCTTTTCATACCTGTTTGGGCTGGTGTGGGCGTGGACTGATCTATTCCTGGTACTCTAGGTGCAACTCCCATACTCCAAAGAATATGAACCACCGCCAACACCGAACCACTGTTGGAGAAGGGAGGCCTGGTGATATTATGGAAATGGATGAGGATGACCTTTTTCAAAGGGATATACATGGTGAAGCTTGGGACCGATATCAAGTTGGATGCATTATGAACGATCTGTGATTTGACTTTTGCTTTTTTTTCACATTCCAAACTCAATTACGAGGCCTATTTTTTGACTCCTTTAATTGCTTAATAAGTTGCGAATTCATCTTTATTATCTGAGCATGACCAAGTGTCCCACATTGTTGTGAGCTATGACCCAACTGCTGGTTGTAAGTTATTAAGTCATGTTGTGCCCATTTGCATTAATTCAAGGTATCTCCATATCGAAAGCAAACAATTGGTGGTATGCTATGGAATACTAACGTCCTGCATCTTTCATATGTTTCAATTTCTGAGTAGAATCATGTTGCCTTGTTTACTTCAACTGATTGAATTTATTTAGCGATATATTCATGAAGTTTATGTAGTTTTCTTGCCCCCCTTTCCCCCCTTTGTTCATCTCTCAACCTTTATGATCTAACAGTATACTCGGTTTTTTTATCTCGTGACAGGTTTTGGAGGCTACTCATACTTATACGAGCCACTTTGGTGGGCAGGCATGATAACAAGTAAGATTGACATGGCTTGAAACTATTAATTATCTCTCTGATTTTTTATTAGTTGTAGAATAAATTGCAAGAATGTGATTGGGGTATGTGAGGATTCCAGTTGCATAAATCTGATCACAGACAAGAAAGCGAACTATTTTTGTTCATTGAATGCAGCACTACATTTGTCCTGGAAAAGTTCTTCACCTCCCTATTGTTGCCGTTTATGCTTAACTCGAATGAAGTTCATACAGCTTTCTAAGCTGATGCTTGGACAAATTTCTTGTTCATAAGCTATACCACAATTGCAGGTGTTTCAATTTCACAGCCCTTGATTTTTGTTCAAGGTGACACTATTAACAAGTGAATAACCTTGTTGGTTACGTATTCCGTGAAGTGTATCTAGGAGCAGAAAGGAGTATAAGAAGTGGATTTCCAATAGTACACATGGGGAGGGGGTGTTGTGGGTTGTATGTAACTATTTACCCGAATGTGGGGTGCATTCTTTCTCTCTCCTAGATGATTGAAACTAATTTTTTTTCCTGGTAATGTAACAGTGATTGTTGGAGAAGTTGCTAATTTTGCAGCTTATGCGTTTGCTCCAGCTATATTGGTCACCCCTCTTGGCGCAGTTAGCATTATAATCAGGCATGCCCTAAGCCTCGTCGGGTTACACTTGCCTATGCATATGTATGCACAATATAACTAAATGGCTTTGCTTTTACAGTGCTGTTCTTGCTCATATTATTCTGAACGAGAGGCTGCATATTTTTGGTATTCTTGGATGCATTCTTTGTGTTGTCGGATCAACAACAATTGTTCTCCATGCTCCTCAAGAGCGCGGGATTGAATCTGTCAAGGAAGTATGGAATCTTGCTACTGAACCAGGTTTGTGGCAGTTATGTATTCCTATTTTGAGGTTTTGTAATTAGATGTCAGTATATTATCTTCTGTTGCTATTTTTTAGAATTCAATGGAATGTGTAGTATAAACTAAATCGTTGTTATGTGTTTGCCAGGTTTCCTCTTCTATGCAGCTGTCGTAATAGCTGCTGTATTTATACTCATTTTCCATTTTATTCCCCTGTATGGGCAGACACATATTATGGTGTATATTGGCGTTTGTTCTCTTGTTGGTTCTCTGTCGGTATGTATGTCTTCGTCTATTTCAGATATCCACTAAATTCAACTCTATTTTTCTTTCAAAGTCTCACAGATGTCATCTTGTTAATTGTACTGCACTTTGACAGGTTATGAGTGTCAAAGCTCTTGGAATTGCTCTTAAGTTGACATTTTCTGGAACAAATCAGTTATTGTATCCACAAACTTGGGCTTTCACTTTAGTTGTAGCCACTTGTGTGGTTACGCAAATGAACTACCTAAACAAGGTAAAACATGCTTTCTAGAACTGATGGTTTCTTATATTGGTATAGAACTGCTAGTGAATAAATGATGTGAGAAAAACTATGGCCATTTTTAGTTTAATATTTTTCTTCTGTTAATATAGGCCTTATTGCTAGACATTATTACAGAATCTCAGACTGAGTACTGAACTTCATAATAAGCATGATGCAACTGGGCTTGTGAAGCGTGTTATGATTCAGGACTTTGGTTCAGTTTTCATGTGAACATCACCATTAGTTCTTATTTGTCATGTATGCTAGGATTTGGTATAGAGCACATGGAACTCGGATGAAATTTTTTCAATCTTCCCATGTATGATGTATATCACATGGTAATTACTTGATTTCGTCGGCTTCTACATGTGTGTTATAACTCGGGCTAAGCTCATATGTAGCTTAAAAAAAAAAAGCTAGATGATATTTGCTTTGAGTGTTTGGTTCAAGGTAAATAAACAATTGAATATTCATATCGAACAGGGATTTCCAATGACATCTAGTCTTCCCAGAACTGCTAAATGCAAATTGGCTAATCTTTTGCAGGCTCTTGATACATTCAATACTGCAGTTGTGTCACCAATATACTACGCGATGTTTACGTCGTTTACCATTTTGGCCAGTGTTATCATGTTCAAGGTCAAATTTCTGTTTATCTTTACGGATGTTAATTTCTCCCATCCTTTTTGTCTAGAAGTTTTGTGGAGACTTATGAACTAATAAATATAGTGTGGCATCTGTTGTACTTGCAGGATTGGGATCGGCAAAATCCAACACAAATTGTCACTGAGATGTGTGGCTTTGTAACTATTCTTTCGGGGACATTTCTTCTTCACAAGACAAAGGACATGGTTGATGGTATGTTGTCTACGTGACCATAGAATATTTAGTTTCTCCATAACTTTCTTACCCAATTCAGAACTTAGTGATGTCTCTGTCTTCACAGCTTATACACCATCTCTGTCTATGCGACTCCCCAAGCACGCTGATGAGGACGGCTTCTTATCTGAAGGCATTCCTCTTAGGAGTCATGAATCGTTCAGATGGATCTGAGTATTCCTATGAAATGTTATTTTTTTTCTCCGACTTTACATGCGTTGGACCATGCCAGTGCTCACACTTCAATTACTACAAAGGTCCTACATTCTTTTCTGGGTATCACAGAGATGTAGGATTCGTAATCCTTTACATGAGACAGCAACAAGGATGTAGATGGATCACATTATACTTGAATGTATTCTAGCTTCAGACAAGGATGTACACGAATCACATTATACTTGAATGTATTCTAGCTTCAATGGCGAAGAAATAAACTCCATGATGTTTTTGTTGGACATGAAGCAAAAATAGTTGTTGGCAATTTGGCAGATGGCTGCAGAAAAGACCCTTAGTATATGTTACATCATGATTGTTTTGTAGAGAGAATACATGTGGGAACCAGTGCAGGTGGTTGTTGCATACTATTTCATAGAAGCATTGCAGATCATTCTTAACCATTTATGATGAATCTGAATGCGCCATTGGCGACTTTTTTTTTTTTCTTCCCTTCTCATAGTGTGTGTATCTATTGGTTATCTGAAAGAGTTACTGACAGACATGAATCCACAACTGCTGTTTAGGGTCTTGATCTTTTGCAGAACTTGATTCCTTCTTCGAGCCAGATTTATAGCTCTCTATCTTCTAGCTTGACGGCGGCGGTGTAAGACTCTGTCAACAACTGCAGCCACTAGAATGGAAATGGCAAAGCCATTGGCGAAAGCCGCGGCCATGATCAGTATTCGATATTTCTTCTCAGCATCAGCAGATGTCCGATCCGGGTTCTGATTTGGAGCATCAGCAATGGAGGGAGGGGCCAGTGCCACCAACCTGAGATCCTTGTTTCCGGCAATATCAACATAGAGCCATGGGCGTAAATGTTGAACAAGTCCTGAAAGTCGATTGTTAGACAGAATCAATTGTCTAAGACTTCTCATCATAACAACATATTGAGGAACATTGCCTGTTAATTTGTTATTCGACAGGTCTAGAACCTCCAATGCTGATAATGCACCCAGGAACTCCGGTATCTCCCCGGCCAGGCAGTTGCTGCTCAGGTTCAGCGATATAGCAAGGTTGGTCGGCATGTGTGGAATTCCTCCAGTGAGTTGGTTGCTTCCGAGTCGGAGTTCCAGAAGAGACCGCAAGTCGCTGATGGTATCAGGTATGGCGCCTGTGAGCCTGTTTTCTTCCAAATTCAAGACCTGCAAATTTAGCAAGCTGAATAGCGGCGAAGGAATCGTACCGCCCATGGAGTTCCTGCTAAGGTCCAGGGTCCTCAGGTTCGTCAAGTTTAGAAACTCTTTTGGCATTGTTCCATTGAGATGATTCATTTGGATATCCAGAGTATCTAGCGAATGAAGGTTGCCTAGCTCCTTTGGTATTGCACCTTGCAGTTGATTGTTAGCTAGATTTAGCAGTACTAGATTCTTACAGTTGCCAAGGTGCCATGGGATCTCTCCCTCCAATTCATTGTCATCCAACTCAAGGTATACTAGCTTCGACAGCCTGCCGATTCCTGCCGGAATGCTTCCATTGAGCGAATTCCCGCCTAGACGAAGACTCTGCAGTCTTTGCGAGATGTTTCCAGGGATGAATCCTTGAAGAAGATTGTTAGTCAGATCGACGGACTCTAAGTTGGGAGACGATAGGAGGCCGGCGGGGATCTCTCCGTGGAGAGCGTTGTCGCTGAGATCAAGGACCTGTACATATTCTGTAAATCCAAGAGGAATGGTGCCCTCCAAATTGTTCTTGCTTGCAGAGAACCAAGACAAGGTTTTGATCATGGATAAATTGCCCGGGAGTTCTCTGGAGAGGTAGTTCGAAGAGAGGAGAAGCCTTTGCAGGTTGGATAGGCCAAGAATCTCCTTTGGCACAGCCCCGGATATGCTGTTCCAGCTGAGGTCTAGTAGGGTGATGTTGCTATGAAGGAAGAGCTCATGGGGGATGATGTCTGTGAATTGGTTATTAGACAGTACCAACTCCTCCAAATCCGACGAACGACTGCGGCGTACGCCACTGAGCAACGGCACTGGGCCGGCGAAACGGTTGTAGCTCAAGTTCAGGCTTCTCAATTGAAAAAGCCCGTCAAGTTGTGATTGCAATGGTCCTTCCAAGAAGTTATGAGAGAGATCAAGACATTCCAAAGAACCAAAATTCCTGAAAGTCGGTGAGTGGCCAACTAATGAATTGAAGCTAAGGTTGAGTGACTTCAATCCTGATAGTCCGGCGCAATTGTAGAAGTTATCGGCGATGAAGGCGAGAGAGTTGCCAGAGAGATCGAGGAACTGAAGGTGGTCGAGGCGGCAGAGCAGCGCGAAGAAGGGATCGGATGTGGCATTATGGGTGTTGATGTGGAGGCCGGAGAAGGAGAGGCCAGTGACGCTAGCAGACGGGCCGGGTGAGCAGGCGACGCCGGCCCAGGAGCATGGGTTGTCACTACTTGTGTTCCAGTCTATAGAGGGTGGTGATAAGCTCCTGAGGGTCATGGAGAGGGCATTCATGGTGTTTGCTTGGTCATTGAGGAGATTGGTGGAACTGGTTGCATGCATAGGTAACAGCAGCAGGGAGAGGACAGGAATGATGCTGATGATGTTCATTGTTGAATGCGAGGAGTCTGATGTCTGGTACGTACTCTCTGTTTGGAGTTGTTGTTAATCCTTGTAGTGGCTGTCTTTGTGAAGTTGGGAGTCACTCCTGAGTCAAGTTTGCCGGCCATGGAGTCATGAGTCTATGTTGACTCCCAGCTTTAGTTGGGTACTACTTTTGACAAACTTTGATTCATGCTTTAGATGTAGTGGTCATTTTAATTTGTGTCCATCTTAGTTGTGTACTACTTTTCAATTTACCAACCTCCCTTAGCTTGTCTAGTATGACAGCTTGCGTGTCCTGTGAAGGACCTGTGAAGGACCCGGTTCGAAGGTTGGTACCCTCTCTCACCCCTAGCTGATACTCTCCCCACTACTGTGCTTAACTATTAAAAAAAAAAAATCTTAATTTGTGTCCACAATATGGTTCCTAAGATATAAGATTTGTTAGAATATAATTTCGATGATTAGTATGTAATATTCTTAACATAATATGTATATCCTTCTTCACATAACTACATTGCTAGGTGTTTCTTATGTTGTTAAAAGCCACTTGTTTAGAAACTTGCATCTTGGTATCTACATTAAGCCTCTTTTTGCAGTTAAGTAGCTACACCTCATTAGCCAACTTATGGTAGTTTGACCAAAAATGACCAAAATACTATTGGCTTATTGGATCTGGGACTATGATCATCCAATAAAACTTTGTATTGATAAAAGACAGATCTTTTTCCCTATTCTATATATCTATCTAGTTGATGCTCTACGAATGCAGTGGTGGGGTGCTAGGCAGGGGGTTGCTGATGATGTAAATCACCATTGCTGTAATTTAAGTTAGATGTTGTAACACCTAATCTTTTGACTCAATTTCAACAAAAATAATAATAAAAACAAATTTCTAGTTGATGCTCTAGCTCTTTCTCCAACACTAGCTTCCTCCTTCACCAATTACAGCCAGATTTAAAACTCTCTTCTCTCTTCTAGCTGGACGGCGGGGGCCGCGAGAGAAGGTGGTCAATAATAACAGCCACCATAATGGAAATGGCAAAACCATTGGTGAAAGCCACGGCCATGAGCAGCGTACCATATTTCTTCTCAGCATCAGGCGATGTACGAGCCGGATTCTGACCGGGCGCATCCACAAGGTGGCCGGGGGAATAACTCAGATCCTTGTTTCCGGCAATATCTATGATAAGGGGCCCTGGAAGTTCGTGGGGATCAATAACTCCTGAAAGCTGATTATTAGATAGATTCAATTTTTTGAGACTTTTGATGAAGACAACTTTGAGAGGGACATTGCCCGTCAATCGGTTATTCGACAAGTCTATAAACTCCAATGCTGATATTAATGCACCCTGCGGGAACTCAGGTATCTCTCCGGTCAGGCGGTTGCTGCTCAAGTCTAGTGTTGTAAGGACGTTGGTCGGCATGCGTGGAATTTCTCCGCTGAGTTGGTTGCTTCCGAGCTGGAGTTCCTCCAGAGAGCGCAAGTCGCTGATCGTATCAGGTATGGTACCGTTGAGCCTGTTCTCTTCCAAATTCAAGGACGTCAGGTTCCGCAAGCTTGAGAGCGGCGAAGGAATCGGACCGAAGATGGAGTTGCTGCTGAGGTCCAGAGTCCTCAGGTTTGTCAAGTTTAGAAACTCTATTGGCATTGCTCCACTGAGATGATTCATGTGGATATCCAGAGTATCTAGTGACTGAAGGTTGCCTAGCTCCTTTGGCAACGCACCTTGCAGTTGGTTGTTAGCTAGATTTAGTGTTGCTAGGTTCTTACAGTTGCCAAGGTGCCATGGGAGCTCTCCGTCCAATTCATTGTCATGCAACTCTAGGCGCACCAGCTTCGACAGCCTACCGATCTCTGCTGGAATGCTTCCGTTGAGCGAATTCTCGCCTAGACGAAGAAGCTGCAGTCCTAGCGACATGTTTCCAGGGATGAATCCTTGAAGAAGATTGCTAGTCAGATCGAGGGACTCTAAGTTGGGAGACGATAGGAGGTCGGCAGGAATCTCGCCTTCGAGCCTGTTGTAGCCGAGATCCAGGAACCGTAAATGTTTCGTAATGGTGCCCGGAATGCTTCCGTTGAGCGAATTCCCGCCTAGATGAAGAAGCTGAAGTCTTTTCGACATGTTTCCAGGGATGGGTCCTCGAAGATGATTGTTAGTCAGATCGACGAGCTCTAAGTTGGGAGACGATAGGAGGTCGGCAGGAATCTTGCCTTCGAACTGGTTGTTGCTGAGATTCAGGGCCTGTAAGTGTTGTGTAAATCCAGGAGGGATGGTGCCCGGAATGCTTCCTTTGAGCGAATTATAGCCTAGAAAAAGACTGTGCAGTCTTCGCGACACGTTTCCAGCAGGGATGGATCCTCGAAGACGATTTTTTGTGAGATCGATGAACTCTAAGTTGGGAGACGATAGGAGGTAGGCAGGAATCTCACCTTCGAGCCTGTTGTTGCCGAGATCCAGGACCTTTAAATGTTCTGTGAATCCAGGAGGGATTGTGCCTCGAATGCTTCCCTCGAACGAATTCCAGCCTAGAAAAAGGCTGTGCAGTCTTTGCGACATGTTTCCAGGGATTGATCCTCGAAAAGAATTGTAAGTCAGATCGAGGGACTCTAAGTTGGGAAATGATAGGAGGTCGGCAGGAATCTCGCCTTCGAACAAGTTGTAGCTGAGGTTGAGTGACTTCAATCCTGATAGTCCGGTAGTACAATTGTAGAACTCATCGGCAATGGAGCTGATGTAGTTGTAAGAGAGATCGAGGAACTGAAGGTATCCGAGGCGACAGAGCAGCGGGAAGAAGGGATCAGAGGTGGCATTATAGGTTTGGATGCCGTAGCCGGAGAAGGAGAGGCCAGTGACGTGAGCGGAGGGGCCGGGGGAGCAGGCGACGCCGTCCCAGGAGCAGGGGTCGTCACCACTCGTGTTCCAGTAAACAAGAAAGCTGGTGAGGTTACTGGAGAGGGCCTTCATGGTGCTCGCTTCGCTTTGGAGGAGATTGGTGGAACTGGTTGCATGCATAAACAGCAAAGGTAGGGAGATCAGGAGGATTGGACTCATGCTAATGCTCTTCATCATTGTGGAAGAGCTAAGGGGTCCGTTTGATGTCTGGTATTCTGCTTGGAGTTGTTGTTAATCCTTGTTTAGTGGCTGTGGTTGTGGGTTTGACTCCAAAGTCATGGGTCTAATGTTGGCCCCAAAGTCATGTTAACTCCCGAGTCCTGAGTCTTTGTTGACTTCCAGCTTTAGTGGGGTACTACTTCTGACAAATGTTAGTGGCGTGGAGAACGATCTGTGCGTTGAGACGTGGACCCTGATCTTAGCTTACCGGATTGTGCTGCGGAATCCATCCTACAGCGTTGCGCGGAGCTGAATCGACCTGTCCGGTAAGGTTTGGGGGCGAGGGGTATTTTCTATAATTTTACTTCTAGGTGTTGAAATCTTAGAATATGATGATTTATATAAACGATTGTCATTATAATATACTAGTACTCATCCGTGCCCCTGACACAGTTTTTAGTTATTACTAATATAAAATTTTAACAAACTCCTTTATCTGGTTAGATGGTTGTGTTGACTTGTAGGTGGTCCAGGGTTCGAAGGTTGATCATAGTTTTTTGTTCACTGCCACCATAAAACATAGCTAATAAAATAAAATATAAAAATATTATAAGTCTAACTTAGGGTATATAAAATAATACATAAGTCTTAGCATAAGATAATATTAATAGAACTTAGGTTGATTTGAATTAATGCAGGTTTATATAAAACAAACTTAGGAAATATATATAAAGAAACTTAAGGGATATGAATTAATGTAGGTTTAACTGTTATTGCTCCTTATAAGATTAATAATAATTAGCGTTTTACTTCTAAGATAACGAAGAACTCCAACGACTTCATGAGCATAACCTTATTCTAAGATGAATCATGTAAATCTGTTTGTTTGTATGCTTTCTCTTAGCTTCTTCTCCCACGTATAATCCTAACACTGTTTTTCCATTTTTGTGGGTTTGACGCTCAGGCATGTAACCAGGCACCGAAGGTTCACTGCCACTGGGCAGAGGTTAATACTCAGCATATGTTAGAATATAATTCTGATAATTAATTTTTCTTATATTAGAATATAATTTAAGTACATAAACTGATTTATTTATCAACTTAACTTTTGAGACAGTTGTTAAGAGTATAACAATTAAAATGTTCTCATATCAGGAACTTCGTCTTGCAAATTAGTATAATAACCGAAAGCCAAACCATTCCAATACCAAAACCCCTCCCAGAAGCCTCCTCATAAGCTTTGCCTAACCATTCCATTACCTAACCTGTTAGATTTACAAGGATAAAGTATCCATGATCGTACCTCTGGTCATGGTGTTGATGACGCGAAAGAAGGACAGAAGCCGAAGTCTACGAACGCTCCAAAGACGCTTCCAGTCTCTCCAAGAGCTAGGTGATTTGATTTTGTAGAAGATGGGGAAACTACTGTTACCGAGGAAAATACTCAAGCACTGGCTGGCATGTATTCATCGTTGATTCAAACACGCGACAATAATCTAATGATCGAAAATCATGGTACCTATGGCACCGTACGGGCGCGACAGGTGGACGAATCAGCAACAAGGCTAGTAGAATCATCGCGTACAAGACCACGCGAGAAAGGAAGCGTCGGCTAATGGGGGAGGATGTACATTAAATGCCACTCGACACCCAAGTTCAAACCCCATCATCACGCCGGCTTTGCATTTATTGTGATACAATCCAATGCTATGATAGTCGAGGTTTCGAGCTGTCATTTATAACCTAAACCGGGACTAAACAACCCCGAGGTCAAAGCTATCAACGTGAGTATTGATCTCGAAGCCAAAAGACCTCGAAGACGGATCACCAATATGAAACCAATCTCGAGACCAAACAACCTCAAGGTCAAGGCATCAAACGACCTCAAGGTTGAGACGCTCGAGATCGAGGCACTAAGCAACCTCGAAGTCGAGGCATTAAGCAACTTCAAGATCGAGACACTAAGCAATCTCTGTTGAGTTTGTGGAGCCTGATTGTTCCGGATTATGATGCGGACCCGACCATGACGCACTATGAAAAGTTGACGGGGTCCGGGGCAGCGCCCCCGTAAGGTAAACGAATTTGAGATATGTTGATAGGGGTAGTTTATGTAATTTTTATATACCCTATGTGCCGAAACCCTAGGATTTGAGGGTTTATATGGACAACTGTCATATGTAACATGTAATTGGCTCTTTGCCTCCGTGATAGTGAAAATCTCCAACGACTCCGTGGACGTAGCTCTATTCTGGGGTGAACTACGTAAAAATCTTGTGTCCGTGCGTTTTTCTTCTTATTCCCCCTCCCTACTAATCCTAACAATCTCAAGGTCGAAGCATTCTAGGTTGAGATGCTAAACAACCTAAAAGTCGAAGCACCATAGGGAACCTGGTTCGAGAATTGTGCAACCTTGAAGTTGAGGCACTGTCATAATGACACATGGACCATAATCCCATGATCTATCTAACCACTTCTCAAAAGCGGAAGCATAGGAAGTAAGCAGCTAAACGATTATCCGTGATTGGCCACGTGTCAAGATGACAGCAAGATACGGCCCACGATGAGGACTATGAAGGGTCGTGGATCGTTGGTCGTGGGTAATGGTTAGCAATTGCAACGTATAGGCGGCAATCCGAACTATAAAATCTTTGAAGACAGAGGAAGGAAAAGACCTCGACTGAGAACCAGAACCTTTCTACTATTGTTTCTTTAGCTACTGTACTAGTCTATACTCTTAGGATTCTCCTACCGGTTCCTTTCCTTGGAGTTGTAATCCATCAGTTGATGTTTCAATGGAAATAAGTAGTTAGTTTTTCCTGCTTTACTCTACTCGCTTTCTTTAAATCTAGGAGTAGTGTAATCACCTTGAGGAATAGCTCGATTATCTCTTAGGAGTAGCTCAATTATCTCTTAGGAGTAGTATAACCATCATTAGAAGTAGTCCCATACTTCTAGGCGTAACATTAACTCTAGGAGTAGTGCAACTGTTTTTAGGAGTAGCCTAATTCACCTAAGGATAATTAAATCATTAAAACCCATAAAAATCCACTTGCATTTAGACTTAAGTTTTTCCCCAAGAATCCTCTTAATTGAGGCATGACTAAATTCACATTCTCTTCTGATATCCATACGCTACGGTTGGCACACCTCACGTGCCTGGCGATCACGAATCCATCATGGGTATAATTTTTTAGCAACAACTACAGAAACCATAGAGTTGTCACTCTTGTGAGACCAGAGACCGTCTTTATATAGAGGTAGGGATCCTCTCCTATCCCATCAAGGAGAGAAATCCAACGGATGGGATTAAACCACTTCCATATTTATAGTTTAAGCAAAACTTAAGTCTTAGATGAAGTAGGACTCTAATTGGTTCTAATTAATATGGGTTCATAATATAGGGCACATAGGTTTATTTATAAAGCAAGCCCAACACTGTTTTTCCATTTTGATGGGTTTGACGCTCAGCCATGTAACCAGGCACCCAAGGTTCAATGGCACTGGCAGAGGTTAAAATACTCAGCATATGTTAGAATATAATTCTGATAATTAATTTTTCTTATGTTAGAATATAATTTAAGTACATAAACTGATTTATTTATCAACTTAACTTTTGAGACAATTGTTAAGAGTATAACAATTAAAATGTTCTCATATCAGAACAGAAACTTCGTCTTGCAAACTAGTATAATAACCGAAAGCCAAACCATTCCGATACCAAAACCCCTCCCAGAAGCCTCCTCACAAGCTTTGCCTAACCCTCTCAGCTTTCCAAAGAATCTCAGCTCAGGTCTTACAATTAATAGTACTTCTTAGCCGCACCCATCTCTCTCTCTCTCTCTCTCTCTCTCTCCACCTCATCTTTCTCTAGCAACAATGGACGATGACACCTACAAGGTCCTCATCGAAGGCGATGATGCCGGCGACGACGGCACCGACGAGTCGCACTTCATCTACATGCTGAACATGATCCTCAGCGGCACTGCGCGGCTCAACATCCTCCTCCCAACCGCCACTATCCTCGCCTTCACCATCTTCGCCCCGCTCCTCACCAACGACGGCAAGTGCGACAACCTGAACCGGTGGCTCATGGCCGGCTTCGTCGGGCTCTGCTGCGTTTCCTGCATCTTCTTCACCTTCACCGACAGCTTCCGAGCAGCGTCCGGCAGGATTTACTACGGCGTCGCGACCTTCAGGGGGATTTGGACGTTCAACGGCCGCCGGAAGAGGCCGCCGGAGCCGGCAGCCTACCGGCTGAGGTGGTCGGATCTTTTCCATGCATTGATGTCCCTTATAGCGTTCTTGACGTTTGCAGCGTCACACAACGACATGGTGCAGTGCTATTATCCGGCGATGCCGAGGAAGGTGATCAACAGTGTTCCGTTGGTGGTGGGTTTTGTGGTGAGTGTTCTGTTTGTGGTGTTTCCTTCAAGGAGGAGAGGAATTGGGTACCCTTTCTTGCTGCGGAGAGATGCCCTTTATATGAGATATTGAAGGTTTAAAACCTCTAGGCTCTAGCAAGCTTGATTGCTATACATTGTTCAACAAGATTGATGGAATTGGGTACTAACATCAAATTGGTCATTCACATTGATCTATGTGTTGATCTTTGTTGAGGGATATGATTTGAGATGTACATATAGAAATAGCTCATACTGTGAGTATATACATTCATTCTCTTCAATCTTCCATCAGCTTAGGTTTATTTGAAAATCGGTGATTTTACATTTATTATATAAGATTATGTTTTATGAGTCACAATTTGACTCATTTATTCTCTCACACGTGCCAGCTGAGTCATAGAGAGAAGGGGGACACATGACAGTCGAGTCATAGATTGGGGAGGAGAGGGGGCAGCGGAGGTGATGGGTTAGGGGTAGTGGGGATGGGTGCTTACTCGTGTTCAGGGGTGGCAATTTAGGTCATGACCCGCGAACCCGACCCGATCCAAAATAAACGGGTTTGGGTTTGGTGTTATCGGATTCATGTCATAAACGGGTCGACCCATTTACGACCCGCGAATAAATGAGTCGGGTCGGGTCGACCTGCGGGTTAGGCGGGTCAACTCGTTTAACCCGTTTAATTTTAATGTCATTTAGACTTTTAGGTTAATTTGAATGTGATCTCATCTCATCAAGAAAAATTAAAACAAATTGTGAGTTTATTGTTTAGGTTGAATTGTTTGAATATATATAATTGAAAAAGTTGTAATTTTATGGCTTACTAATTTTATTAATTAGTTGATAATTTAGTGCTTGATTGTTGTTAAACGGGTCGACCCGACCCGACCCGTTTAATAAACGGGTTAAACGGGTCGGGTCGAGTTGACCCGTTTATAAATGGGTCGGATTCGGGTTGATAAATCTAACCCGTTTATTAAATTGGTAGGGTTCATGTTTGACCTTTGGGTCGAGATATCGTATCGACCGACCCGAACCCGACCTGTGAACCTGAATTGCCACCCTACTCGTGTCATGTGTCATGGGACCCACCTAGTATATATATATACATGTAGGGGAATTTTCAGGGTAAAACTAGTTTTATAAGTCCTTACATCAAACTCCAATCGTGATCGTCTGATCCGATCAGACGGTCACGATCAAAAGCATGGCCATTAGGTATAACCTGCTTCGGAGCCGGCATTCCTCCTCTCCTCCAGCGTCCCGGCATTCCTCCTCTCCTCCGGAGCCCCGGCATCCCTCCTCCTCTCCTCCGGAGCGCCGGTCCCGGCATCCCTCCTCCAGCGTCCCGCGACCATCTCTCCCCGTCCTCCCGTGCCCTAGAGCGTGCGCCGTTGCCGCATCCTCCCGTGCCCTAGAGATCGCCACCGCCGCCTCGCCCCGTCCTCCCTCGCCCTAGACGTCGCCCCCAGGCCCCAGCTCGCCACCCCGAGCTTATTCGCATCGACTCGACAACGGCGCTCCAGCGTCCCGGCATCCTCTCCTCTCCTCCTCCTCTCCTCCGGAGCCCCGGCATCCCTCCTCCTCTCCTCCGGCATCCCTCGACCTCTTCCTCAAACTCAGAGCTTCTTCCTCGTCCTCCCTCGCCCCGTCAGCCCTCGAGCTCGATCTTCTTCGCAACCTCAGAGCTTCTTCCCATCGCCCCGTCCTCCCTCGAGCTTCCACGACCACCGGCGATCCAGATGGCCTCTAAGCCAGATTTCTCGAACATCACGATCGCCACAACTCCTTAACCCAAAGATCCATGTCGTCGGAGAAGACTTCTTCACAGGGAAATTCCGTTAATGGTATTGACTCATTGTTCATCTTGGTTTTTCTGTTTATGAGGAAATTCTTGGTCTTTGATTTGCTTTTTTTTAGCTGAACCCATGACTTCGGTGGAGGGCATGGATGATGCACAGCTCCGACTAGAGCGCGCTACTCTCCCCGTGGATGATCCAGAGATCCGAAGCTTTTCTCTCTACAAGAGGTGAGATTGAACATTAAAAATGGTCATATCGAAAATTGATTTTGCATTCTTGAAATTTCTTAAAGGTTATGAATGATTATGCCATAAAGGTTTGTCTGATTATGCATTCTAGAAATGTTCTTATAACTCTGCATTTTTTTACCATATCAAAATGGTCATACTGAAAATAGATTTTTTTCTATGCCATTGATTTGGAAATATGCATTCTGAAAAACAAGTGTGTATATTAATTCAGATATGCTTCCTCAAGATTTTAAGATTTGCTTCGTCAAGTGTGTATAAAGGTTAGACTGATTATTTCAGAAAAACAATTAATTCAGAATTGCTTCCTCAAGATTTTGCAAAATTATTCCCACCAACACATTGCATGGATATTAAGTCATTCTCTATGCAAATTTTAATACATGGATGTATATCAAGTTGAATAGAACTATGAATTATTAATTCTTTTGCATTATTAAGTCATTCTCTTTAGCAAATTTTAATACATGGATATTAAGTCATTCTCTTGCATTATTACTTCTTTCCAATACATGGATGCATTATTAATTCTTTTTGCCGTAGTTCCCAAGTTGACAGTGAAACAACACATCATGTGTCAAGGGAGCTTGATGATAGCAGCCAGAGTGCTACTGTTTATAAGGGTGTGCCAAAGGTGGATTCTAAATTAATACCAACCATTGGTATGCCTTTTAAGACATTGGATGAGTGTGAAAGCTTTAATAGAAAATATGCATGTGCTGCCGGATTTGATTTTACTAGACAGACAATAAAATATCAAAATGTGAAGGGCACTGATGAAAGAGTGGTGAGCCAAAGGATCTTGGTTTACTACAAGTATGGCAAGTGGGAAGATAAATCAACGGTTAGAAAATGTGGCACGGCAAAGACTGATTGTAAGGCTATGGTGCGATTTAAGTTAGATATGCTTACAAGACATTATATTGTGGAAAAGTTTGTGGAAGAATATAATCATGAGTTGTGCACCCCAAGTAGGAAACATTTTCTACTGACTTTGTGGATTTCAATTGAGTGATTAGCTTCTTTTGTGACTGTTTATAATGATACTTGTTTGGTTTGGTATGAAATCTAATTGCGTGACTCCCATTGTTATATAGTTTTTCAGGCTGAACTTTTCTTGATTTTAGTATGCTAGATTCTCTGAATTGCCTCCTGCTAGAAGATCAATGGTAATATCAGTGCAATGGGACTCAAGGTCACTATTAGTCAGCTATGTATCAATACTATTAAGTTGCATGGACTTGGTGGTAATGGTCATGGCTTTTTTTTTTCTCAGGGATTTGATCTTAACAGCCACTATCTTGCGATATTGCTTTCCAGGAAGCGAGTGTTGCATGCAGTAACAATAAACTCAGTTCAAGCAGCCCCATGAATTGGAACCCTGAAGATGGTGGTAGCTATTCTGACATACCCAGAGAAATTAGAAGCAACCTTTTTGGAGAAGCAGCGGGCTGTGCAAGTAGCTCTAAAGCAGCAGCCTTTTTGGAGAAGCAGCAGGCTGTGCAAGTAACAAGCTGTGGAAGACTATATGGATCTTCAGTGTGACGACAATCTTCTCTCTGAGATGTATATGTAGAGGCATAGAATAGATTCAGGCAACTTACTCTTATGTGGAAGAACTTGGAGATAGCACAGAATAGAAGTGTAACTTCTGATGTTATCACATTCAAGGAAAGGTTTTGTGTGTGATAAGCTTCCTTGGTTGGTTCTATTGATTAAGATTTAATTGGAAGTATTTGGCCTGTAAAGCCGCATTAACTTCATATACGCTCTCTGAGCTATATGTAGTTTGCATTGGACAATAAAACTGTCTTTCATTACTATATCCATGGAAAACAATGTAAACCATATTGTCTGATAGGTGACACATGATACTTATTCTTGTTACAATCATACTTTTCATCATCACGGACTATGTAAGCTTTTGCAGAAGACTTCTATGACAATATATGTAACTTGTGAAATTTTGTATAAAGCATAGATGCATGTACATTTGTGTTCCATATTATTGCCACAACAAATTTATAACATTGGATAAAAAATTCTTGCAATTCTCTGGGAAGGGAAAGCATTCAGTTTCACCAAAAACTTGCATACATAAATCATACAGTTGGTTACAAAATCATAAAGTTACACAAAAAATGCAACACATTCATAGTTTTTCTGTTTTAATCGGACAACAATATACATCTTTGGGTAATACAACAAAAACTTTGCTGCTTCTTTATGCTTCTTTCCGCCCTTGCTATGTTTTCATCAAGAAGGGCTAATACAAACATGTGGTATATACACTTATGATCCCAGAAACTCCAAATGCCAATGCAGAAGCATGGTTGATAAAAGAAATTCCCACATCATCCTGAGAATTCACGCGAAGACAAATAAATTGTCAATCTCCACAAATTTAATAGGCATAGAAGGATGCTTGGGCCAAAATAGCCAATCAAAAATCATAAAAAAGAAGGATTGCAGTTTTAAAGCAACTTGATGCCACAATCCATTAAAGATCCAAAAAGTAAAGATACAATGTGCCACAACAAAAATCAAACCTAAAGATAATACATCTTAATTTTCTTTCCTTCTTTTTGCCACAAAGATCTCCATTCAGAGTTCTCTTTCTTTCCTAAATCAATTACAGACAAATTATGCTTCAAAGCTAAGCTATGAATACACAAGAAAACAAAAATGTTGAACAAAATGAGGAAGAGACTGAAGAAATGACAGGGACCTCCACCTGCTGCAAAATGAGTCATGGTGCATCATTTGCTCAAAGTTGAAGACAAGTAAAAATTGCTTTGTAGTCAATAAATTGTCGACAATCAAGGAAAGCATGCATTGCAATCATTATGTACATGTCTGTGTTATGGTATCATTGCTTTGCAGTCAAAAGCAAGAGAAAGCTACAAGCTTCATACAATTAACAAACTTCTGTATTAATGCAAGAACATTCACTCCATGATGAAGTGCCGCACTATTTCAAAAGAGAAAGGAGCATATTTAAACTCAGATAACCCTTCCATGTCTTGACATGTATTGCAAAAAAATCTAGAAAAGAACGATCCAACAAATTGCATAATCCAAAAATCAGAATGTCCATATCAGTTCATGTATAGCAAAGTATTTGACGCTTTTCATATCCAAAAGCTAAGAGCGCTCTCAAAATTTACTATGGTGACAGGAATCCAGAACTGCGGGGGTTGGGCGACGGGGGTTGTCCATATCAGGAGTCTTGAAGAGGGCCGTGACGAGGATGGGGACTACGAATCTTGTGATGGGAGGTAGCGGGTGGCTTCGAAGGCGGTGGTTGGGGGCTGGCCGGTCGCGGGGGTTGGGCGTCGTTGGTCGGCGGAGAAGCGGTGCATGGGGTCGTGGGAGGCTGCTGGAGACGATGGCGACCTTGGGTAGCGACGGTGACGACGTGGAGTCGCTGGTCGAGGTTGGAGGAGCTGCGATGGCGAAAAAGCTTGGGGTAGGGTGCTGTGTGATGGGGGTGCTGGCAGCGGCTGCTGGCATGGGGGGTGATGTCGAAGGTGGAGGGAAGGAGATGATGGGTTGAGGTGGAGATGAGATTGAGATGGGCAGTGCTGAGAGGGGGTGGTGGAGATCGACGGAATAGGGGCGGTAGCGATGGGGATCGGGATAGGAGTACTAAGTCGTTGGAGATGGCAGGAGTTGCGAGGGTGGACGGGGGGCGGCCGTGGTGAAGAAGCTTGGGGGCGATAGGATGGAGATGGCGAAGAAGCTCGGGGTGGCGAGCTGGGGCTTGGGGGTGACGTCTAGGGCACGGGAGGACGGGGCGAGGCGGCGGTGGCGAGGCGGAGGCGATCTCTAGGGCACGGGAGGATGCGGCAACGACGCACGCTCTAGGGCACGGGAGGACGGGGAGAGATGGGTCGCGAGCGCACGCTCTAGGGCACGGGAGGACGGGGAGAGATGGTCGCGGGACGCTGGAGGAGGGATGCCAGGACGATGGAGGGGGGATGCCGGGACCGGCGCTCCGGAGGAGAGGAGGAATGCCGGGACGTTGGAGGAGAGGAGGAATGCCGGCTCCGAAGCAGGTTATACCTAATGGCCATGCTTTTGATCGTGACCGTCCGATCGGATCGGACGGTCACGATTGGAGTTTGATGTAAGGACTTATAAAACTAGTTTTACCCTGAAAATTCCCCTATACATGTATACCCTCATGCTACAATGTTTTTTTAATTTGTCCGATTTCACTTGGTCGATGATTAGCACAGTGCAGATGAAACCAACTGATGTTCGGATTTTTGAATGGTGGATATGGAGTTTCATGCGACAGGGCTGACCATTGACCAAGTCAAAATTGAAATAACAGACCAGCAGTTATACAGAAGGGCATATTTGCAATAGAGAATATGTACGTGGATCTTTTTCAGTTTTCCTTTGGCAAGTGAAGTGTTTTTGTTCGATCTACTGGCCTGATTAGGATTCTCTCATGATATCATAGGAGGTTCTAATATTTTTCCGCGGTGATGTAACTGATTCATGCAAGTTTAGATGCAAAAGTTTGAGACTTTGTTCTTGTTGTATTTGTTTCTTAGATTACCCGGCTTTATAGCTCAACTAATAAAAAAAAAGATGCAAAAGTTTGCATCAAGATCCTATGGAAAACACCTGACCTCGCTTGAGCGCATGCAAAACCGCGTTCCTTTCACAACCGGCAACCCTCGGGGTCCTGCCTCAGACTCGTTCCACCAACTTTTCTTAGGGAGTTGGAACGCCAAGTACTCTCAACTTTCTTTCTTGTGTATATCAGTGAATTATAGTTATCCATCCATAGCATGCTAGTTTGAGTCTCCAATGTTGATGACCAAGTGATGATCCCATCTTATTCACATGCCACACTCCAAACCTGAAACCATACGATAAACGTGCAAATTAAGGGTGCTAATTGGACGGCAACAAACAGAGTACTCTGCCACCTTTCTTTGAAGAGTAGTAATGATCACCCAAATCTTCTTCCTAGCTTCCTTGAATCTACTAGCTTTTTTGTTCACTTAATTTGCTGATTGCTTCTCAACTCTTTCCCCTTCTCAAGCCTTGCATCTTAACTATACATATGTCAGACATCATCTCTATTGAGTCAAGATAAACGCGGCGATGGCGTTTGTTTAGTCTCACATGTAGCTTCCAAGGCTTAGTCACACGGAACGGAATCAATGAGGTTTCATCCAAAACTTTGTCCCAAAGTTCCACAAAACTAGCTAGCTTTTATCTCAATAGAAACTTTAGACGGAACCAATTCATGGTCTAACGTTTAGAAACACATCTACGTGCAAGCAAAGTAAATCTAAAGAACCACTAATATAAGGAACAAATCAGCACCAATCATATCGTTAATTCGGCAAGAACATCACCAGATCGACAAGGATGCCTGTAAGAGAGAGATCCACCAGATCCAGAAAAATCAAACAACAACCGCCGCCGGCGTCGCCGCCGCCTCCTCAAGCCGAACACATTCGCCAGGCAGAAGAACCACCGAAGGAACCACCGCCTCCTCGAGCTGAAGACATTCCTCAGGCAGAAGAACCACCAGAAGAACCGCCGCCTCCTCGAGCTGAAGACGTTGCTCGGGCAGAAGAACCGCCAAGACCTCTCCGGCGAAACCGTTCCGGCCGCGCCGTGGCGAACACACTAGCCAGCACCGCCACCCTCGCCAGACTCCTCCCCTCGGGCACCCTCCTCGCCTTCCAGCTCCTCACCCCGGTCTTCACCAACAATGGCTCCTGCGACTCCGTCACGCGGTCGCTAACGCAGGCCCTCCTCCTCCTCCTCGCCGCCTCCTGCTTCCTCGCATGCTTAACAGACAGCTTCCGCTCGCCGGACGGCATCCTCTACTACGGCCTCGCCACCTTGCATGGCATGTGGCTCTTCGACTACCCATCTCCGTCAGCGTCCGACGAGCCCCCGGATCTCGTTAAGTACAGGCTAAGATTCATAGATTTCATCCATGCAGTGCTGTCCGTGCTGGTGTTCGCATCAGTGGCGCTGCGAGATAAGAATGTGGTGACTTGTTTGTACCCACATCCGGAGGTGGAGACGCAGGAGGTTCTCGACGTGCTTCCGCTCGGCGTCGGACTAATTTGCAGCTTGCTGTTCGTCGTCTTTCCGACGAGGCGCCATGGCATCGGTTATCCGGTGACCGACGGCCATGGGTGATTCCCATTTGTTGTAGATATTGTGTGTAAATATTAACACTCATTAATTTGATATAACTAACATTCATTGATTCATTCAGATGTAAATAATTTTGCGGAAGAGGATTTGAGTCATATATACGGTTAATTTCTATATTCTTATGAATTATTTCTTTTTCTTGCATGATATATATCTAGTTATTTACATGTCTTCGTGAGGATCTATAATTATTTCTCTTCAGAATTTATGGAAGTTTTATATTTTGTGTTCTTGTGATTGTTTTTAATCCATTTTTTTTATCACCCTTTCTTTCTTGTGGGTGGGTGATCGTAGTGATGTCATCAATGACGTCGGAATCATCTAGCATCCATGGAGGAAATATTCAATAGGAGCTTTGTTGATTACGTGTCATTATTGATTGGCACAAGCTAACCCCTAACCTGGTATATATTAATTAAGTTCCCACTGATAACTTTTCAATTAATTCAAACTGATATGTTACCAAGCTGATCTCCCACCACCGAAATATTTTCTCATCCATTAATTGAATTAGGTTGGACGATTTGAAATTTTGAAAGCTTAAAAACGTGTTTTAAAAAATTAATGTCCCATTCATATACCAAGAATCAAGTGTAGTCTTTTGAGGAAACAACCTTCCAACACACTAGGATAATTGAAGCCATCATATTCACATAGCAAGAAACAAAATCAAATAATACAAAACTTGGATTGAACTTATTATCTTTCTTGCCCAGTATGAAACTGACTTCCACGCTTGGTATATCCCCAAGAGTAATGATATGTAGTAGTGTTCAGAATTATGTGACCATACAGGAACCACCAAAAAAAAATGTCACTCAAATGTTGAACGAACGCACACCGCGTCTCGCCTGTCGTTATTTTATAGCAAACAATTGAAGTTGAAGGCCATGTCGAGGTGTTCACATGTAGAGATAGATAGATATAGATAGACATAACAGAGTCAATGACTTCACGTCTTAAAACTAGACAATAAACTAAAAAACCACCACATGATTAAGAAACGTCACAAAGGCAAGACCGCAAACAACCATCTCCGTAGAAGCCAAGACAAACTCCTCTCATTTATAAAAAGTCTTCTCATCAAGTCTCTCTTCATCCTCTCAAGAGTACGTTTTGCTCATCCATTCCTCTGATCACCATGTCTCTCAGAACCAAATCCAAAACCCCCACCCAAAACCCCACCATCCAAGGATCCGACGGCGACGTCGTAGACCAGCAACGACGACCACCGCAGCCTGCGGCGGCGACACCGACACGTCCTCCTCCGCCATCACAGCCACGGCGCAGCCCTCCGCAGCAGGCCCTCTCGCAGGCCTTCGCCAGCACAGCCTCGCTTGCCAACCTCCTCCCCACCGGAACCCTCCTCGCCTTCCAGATGCTCACGCCGGTCTTCACCAACAACGGCGCCTGCGACAGCGTGACCCGCGCCTCCACCCTGGTCATCCTACTCCTCCTGGCCGCCTCCTGCTTCCTCGCCTGCTTCACCGACAGCATCCGCTGCGCCGACGGCACCATCTACTACGGCATGGCCACCCCGCGCGGCCTCTGGCTCTTTGACTGCCCGGCCGACGCGCCGCCGCCCATCAAGGACATCAGCAGGTACAGGCTGAGGGCCATCGACGTGGTGCACGCGGTGCTGTCGGTGCTGGTGTTCGCGTCGGTGGCGCTGCGCGACCGGAATGTGGTGAAGTGCTTCTACCCGCATCCGCAGCACGAGACGGAGGAGGTGCTGGACATCGTCCCCCTCGGCGTCGGCGCCATCTCCAGCCTCCTGTTCATGGTGTTCCCCACCAGAAGGCACGGCATCGGCTATCCCGTCTCGGCCAATCGTGACGAGCAACCATCTTCTTGATCATGCATGCATGCATGCTTTTCTCTTTCTTTTTCTAGCTGCTGAGTTTTTCCTTTTTCATACATGCATTCTAAGTTTAGTTGGTATCAGTAATTTGCAATTTTCGAGCTAGATTTCTGACTATTGTGTAGTTTATTGGAATGGGAAAACATAGAGGAAAACATCATCATGATCATGATCTTCTCCTTCTTCCTCGATCGAATGTTCATATTGAAATAAAAGAATGGTATTCAGCAAATGGGAGGAGACATCGAGTTTGGTCAATGGAGAGGTAGTGGTTTGGAAGCTACAACTTGTATCAAAAGATTCGATGGACACGCAATTGGTTCTTTTGGAGTTGTTTGCGTTATCTAACTATCTTGAAGGACACGCTAGGTTACCAATACACGAGAAACATGTTTCCTCTTTTTAAATTTAGATTCTTGAATTGGTTCAATTTTTAAAAAAGAAACAAGAGAAGCAGGTTCAAGAACCCCAACTACACTACATAGACTCAGAATTACTAATTTTATAAAGTTGTGACACCATAATATACATCGAATCCTAAGTGATCAAACCAAAATCATGAACAAGAATTGATGAACTAGTATATGCAATGGAATTAATGAACAAGTATTGCGTTACTGCAGATCTCACATAGGACTAATTAATCACAGAGATGGAAAGAAGTGAGATACAAGGAGAACATAGATGAATGAGATGGGAAAGAAAACAATGGTATATGAATAAGGATATTTACCATGTACCCAGATCTTTACGCCGCTATAATAGGCTTAGTCGTTGACCAATGGAGGGCTTCAACTTTTGATCGTGTACTGTGCTTCTCAGAGCAAGTCAAGTCACGAGGGAGTCGGTGGTCTGATGTGAATTTTATTTTAAAAGGGTGGAATATGTGTCAAGAAATCGGGAAAGATTGAAGTAGATAGAGCCACTATATAGATAGTTATATACTTGATCTTTGGAAAATCTCAATGAAATATTCAAGAAATAAATACTAGTGTGATAATTTATACACGAAAAGCTTGAGATGTATGCAATATCTAAGAAATAAAAAATCTCTTCATGATATCCTCCCAAATCCCAATAATTAAATCTTTTGTCACACAAGAATTAAAACACATGATGATGATGAACTCTCTCAACACTCTGACGAATTGAGATCATTCAAGATCTTTTCATATCCTGACAACATCCTCATCAACACCAAATTTTTTAACAAAATCTTCTTGGTTTGTTCACCGACAATCCTAATTTCCTCCTCCATCTCCTTCAACTGCTCCACCAATGCCTCATTCTCAACCTTGTAGTCTTGGTTCAAAGATTCCAGCCTTCCAATTTCCTGCTCGACGTCGTCGTCGTCGTCGCTCGATCCCATAAGACGATCCGCCGCTCTCTGTTCGGCCTTCCTCTTCGATGATTTCGGGCTTCCGACGTCGTAGACGGAGTTCTCAATCTTCACTAGTTGTGCATGCAAGCTTGGAGTGTGTTCTGGCCCCATCTTCCTCACCTTGTATTTTGGAAGTGAGATATGCTCCTTGTTCTTGTGACAGAATTCTTGAATAATACTCTTGTAAGACACCTCCAAACTCATCTTCTGATTAGTAGTAGCCATTGATATCTGGAAACACAGACTTATTACTAGTTAGTCTGGAGACTCTGGACTCTGGAAAACATTACTTTTCATCAATATTCTAGCCAGGATTTCATAATGGGTGTAGCTAGGATTATGATCCAAATAAACAGAAGAAAAGGTTTCAACTTTCAAATCTGAAAGCCAACTCGTGAACCGAGTTTCAAAATTTTTAGGAAGAAACAGAGAGAGAGAGAGAGAGAGAGAGAGAGAGAGAGAGAGAGAGAGAGAGCACTCACCTCCGGCGAGGCTTGAGTGGCCTACGGCCGGCCGGCCGGTCGTCCTCCTCCGGTCGCTTTGGTCTCCAGTCTGTCGGTGAGGCACGCCTTTTGGCACCCTTTTGTAGGCCATTTGAGACTCCTTGATAGGCGATTGGTGGGATGCAGCGTTTACCTCGCAATCTCTCCACATAAATGGTTAACAAACAGAGAGACACATCCATGCATGCAATGCAATGCATCCACTAAAATCTCAGCCATTATGTTGTTAGTTGTTACTATTTACATGGGGTTCTCAAGTACATGCACGCATGAACTCGTGACGCATAAGTGTACTACCATCATTACGTCGTATATTGTTACCAAAACAGGGAGATACTGTAACGAACCGTTGTTTCCGTGTCTCTCTTTGGATTGGATCGTTTTGGTCGAATCAGATTTAGTTGGTTTTGATCCAACTGGTATTCGATTGGATATTTTGGGTTTGATCCGAGTCAGTCTGCTGACTCGATCAGGCTGGTTGATTGAGCCTTTTATCCAACGCATTTCTCATGGACATTGTGATTTTAACTCATCATCATCCTTATATGAGGTTTTGATTATAAGCAGTGAAATTTTTGTTGTTTTACGTGACGAAAGAATGTCTTAGATGACATGATAATTCTAGGTTAAGAGGGGTTTAGTGAAAGAAAGTTATTTGGTGGTTCTTAGGGTGGGATTGGTGGTTACCATGTCACCTGACAGGACACAACTAGTTACCTTATATGGTGAAATGGTTAAATGATTCGATTGTGCGTTTTTCACGCCGCAGCCGGGGTGGTAAAAAAGAAGCACCTATAAACTATTTCATTTTTAGCGTACAGTTTCTGAAATTATTCCTCCAACAGACAACAGTAGATTCATTATGAACTCTGCTGTATCCGGTAAAGAAAAAACAAAATACGTTTTGACATTAGATCATGCATTGCATGCCCAAACGGACTCTTTTTAGTATCTCAGAATATTTCTGCATGCTTTGTTAAGGGATTAGGCTTTATTCGAGCTTCATGCTGAATGAAGAGACGAAGAAACAAAAACTAGGAAGACTTATCCATTTCTAGCCATCATAGTAAAGTTTTTTTAGTAGATAAGGAAAAACAGAGCACCCCAGAGTCCAGACATTTTAAGAAACTGAAAAGCTGGAAAATAAAGCAAGCATCAACTAATAGTCCCCAAAACCACTAAAAAGCCAAACAGAACACAGCATAAATGGCTACAAGTTAGATTATGCAAGGCCCCATATAAGCTCCACAAAGTTGCGGTCATTCGGCTCCATCAATTGCTTTGTAGGAAAATATTCAATCCACGGGACAAGCTGTTGCATAAAAGAGGTGGATTTTGGAAGCTGGTTAAGAGAGATAAAGCAAATAGACAATGTTGAGGAACAAGCAGATAATAAGGCCTAACCTTTCTGAGGAGATAACAAGTATCCCATTTGTGAACTTAGGCTCGTTGGTATTTCTCAAATGATGTGAAACTGCTAAGAGCACGATTTCTTCAATCTCATCACTTAGAAGCACAGTGTCTGCAGTGGATACTGAGTCCAAATCATGGCACACAATATCATTCTTTGCAAGTACCTCCATAATGTGAACTCTGTTATCCTTGTTTCGAACCAGTTCCATTTCTCGTTTTAGTTGAGGTTTCCAGCGATCGAAGCTTTTATCATCTTCTTGAGGCCTAATCTCTATCTGATAAAGGAATACACGATCAAGCATCTTTGCAACTTGCCTGCATTCGCTATTTGGTCCCAATATCCTTGAACCAAGAATGATTAAATATCCTGACCGTCTTCTCGACATCCTCTCCAACAATGAATACATCCTTCTTGATTTGTATAAGACGCTATCAACATCCCTTATGTAAAGGACAATGGCATCGCTTTTGGATGTTGTGACCAAGACCTGGATTGATAGATGTCAAGAATTAAAGGATCCGCTTTCTTTCCAACAGAATCAACAAGGCACAAGTAGAGAGAGTTACCACACAAAAATTGTACCTTGTAAAGTGATCGCACAAGAGCTTTTTCAGGAAAAGGCCAACTGCTGCTGCGGCATCTGAGGGTATCTAGAAAAATTAAATACATAAAATAAAACATAGTGGGAGTAGAATAGCAATTTGAAGCGTTTAAGTTTTAACAATGTACAATATCATTACAGTAGTGTTATGTAGCGCTACGCTTAAAATCTGCAAGGATTTTGTAAGAGAATAGCTACCAAATTTCCCAAAACTTGTATGCTTATGTTTAGTCTGATTGTCCTTTTATAAAGCTTTGCAAACTAATGAACATAATCTTCCAAATTGTTATTCATCGAGTACCCCTACATCCAAAAACAAGAAAAACTTTTCCCTGCTTAAATTCAGAACACAAGGATGACGGACTATCAAAAATCACACTAATTAGACTAGGATATTTTCTGATAGCTCAATATACGATGTTGAAATAAGTTAGAGAGAATGATTTTTCTTCACCAGATCGAATGGTTTATAATTAAGCATGTTTTATTATAGCCCTCCGAGGTAATTACCTCTTTCTGTTAGGAAGAGTTACCCTAACCATATATACTGAATAAGAGAGAGAGAGAGAGAGAGAGAGAGAGAGAGAGAGAGAGAGAGAGACAGAGACAGAGACAGAGACAGAGACAGAGACAGAGACAGAGACAGAGAGAGAGAGACAGAGACAGAGAGAGCTATCTGAACTTTTACTAGTTTATATGTTAGGAGGGCTGCATGAAGCTATTTTCATTTCTTACCACGTTCTTGTCTAGTTAATTCATAAAGCACAAGTTATAGCAAAATCATGTGGCATAAGGTTTCAAGGCATGTATATATCCAAGGAGATGTAACAAGAGAGAGTATAGAAATTATCATACAGAAAAAGGTGCACCTTAAAGAAGTCAAAAGAAATATTAACTGATATAATGTTAATATGGTAGAGGGATCACCAATTTTACCTCGAGTTTTCTCCCAAAAGGAGAAGAGTTGGGTTTTCTTCCACATGGGAAAGAGTTCTATCAAACCAGGCATTATTCCATGTACGTTGTCAGAGGTAGACCGCTTAGATAACTGGAAAAAAAGAGGACAAATGAATGCTGCTACTAGCCATTACACTATTAGACAAAAGGAAGAGAAACCAGAAAGCATATTTGAAAGAGAAAGGTATTGCGAAATAGCATATCTGTTACATGATACATGTACAGGAATCTCCAATGAGTGAGCAATATTAAGGAAAATTGATGAAACTCCAATGTGAGCATATATTGGTGACCAAAAAGACTAAAGAGACAGGTGACTATCAGCATATTGGGTGGGCACGAAAGCTCACAGAATAAGACTTGCATATGTACATTTTAAGACTGCTCTATTTGGTCTGAATCTATCGCAGTAAAACTGAATAAGTTAGCCTAGAAGTAAATTGCTATTAAAGTTTACTGGCATTGAATTTACTCGCCTTTATACAAAGGTCATTAATATCCAGTAACAGCACCTTTCCCTTTCCCTTATTAGTGTAGAAAGCTGCTAGAGCCTTTGCAAGCTTCTGATGGTACAACTCTACAAAATTGGAAACACTAACATATATCAATATCAAGTCCATAGGCGATAGTTATCCAATATCATAATGCATACCAAACCACCTGAGGTGCCTGAAAGCAAAATGGTCCGGCTGGAAGGAGATAGGTTTTCAGTAAATGTAGCAAAGTATTCTGAGCCGAAGTTCATATGAGCGGCGGACATCAAGACCTCGCGCAGATGCTCACTATGAATTTGCATCAACAATGTTAAATATACGAACAATGAACAACGACAAAATCTGAATATATATATGAGGAAAAGGGCCCTAAGGAAAGACAATTTAAAACAGACAATGAAGCACGCTAATGAAAGACAATGAGACCATCTAGGCTGATGTTGCTCGATAAGACGCAAACTTTGCATCTGAGGCCAATGGCAGAAGGGAAGGTCCAATTTCGGTGGACTATAGTCAAGTGTAAAATTCTAGTGTCTTCAATACTGTCTGCCGTTTGAATTGCACGAAGCAATAAATTCCCACGTATAGTGAAGCTTTTCTTCAAAATTCATGGTACATATAATCTCCCCTGTGATATACTTGAACAGTTATCCTTGAAAATAGAACATAAACCGTGATCTTCTTGCTACATCAAGAAGTTCTGTCCTATTAGTCTGTAATCAATCAAGACTCCGTTTCTAAGATCTTGCACGATAATTAAGAATGCAAGCAGAAGACATGAACTCTTACCGGCCAATTCGCGCCTAAATAGTTCTGCTTTCCCTAAGTCACATCTATTACACGTTCCTGAATAAATAGTACACACGCATATCCATAATACGAAACCAATTTCAAACATAATTATTTCAAAACCTAATTAGCTATATAAATTAAGGTACTTCAAGAACCAATGGTAGATTCAAAGCAAAACTAGAATAGAGCAAATTAATAACCCACGGGAGGTGAAAAGGGAAATCACTGAAGGTAACTCCTGCGTCTTTGCCGTCGACCATCATGCCCCTGAGCTCCTTTTCTATCTCTAGTTCGATCCTCTTCGATTCAATCCAACTCTCGTAGGCCGCTCTGAGCGCCCAGCCGACGCCGGCGGCCGCAAAGGCTAACTGGAAGACGTGCTTCTGCTCCATTAAAGGAGTAACAAGAACGAGGGAGGGGGGAGAGACCAAAGCCAAAGAGACGAAAGAGAAATAGGAAAACAAGGTCGAGTCTGATATTTATAATTTCTTGGAGCGCAAGTTGCATAATTTTTTTTTTTAAACAAAGAGAGGTGTAATATTTACTAGGCCAGCCTTTAGTTGGGCCATGCCGGACCAGGCTAAAAAAGATACACATGCATGCGTGTATGTACCCAATCACTTTTCTTTGGTATGATCTTTAACAAAAAGAGGTATAATATTGTTTGGAAATATTTTCACGAGCTTCGAATAGAGTTATGTTTAGTCATACTGTTGTCTCCGTACTATCATTATTTCAACGAATAATATCTATTTAGATCTTATCTAATAGTTGAAATTATTTTTATCAGAATCCAAGTCACCGCTTAAAACCCTAGTAGCACTGGCCACCTCCAGCGGGGATGAAAACCAAGATGAGAGAGCACCAAAATAAAACTAGGAGGAGAGACACCAGAATTTAACGTGAAAAACCTTCCGGCAAATCACCGCAAAGGAAAAACCACGGGAAGAAAGAAAACTTCAATATATGAGGAGATTTACAAGACTTGATCTCTCAACTCTCACATATAAATCTCTCTCAACCCTCTCAAATACATTCACTCTATAATGCTCTACTTTCTATCAAGCCCCCAAGACCTCTCTCTAGGGTTTCTGATATCAAGTCACACACATTAGGGTTACACACTAACCCTATTTATATCCACTAATCAACACACACTCGGATTAATCTGGACCCTTAAATCTTTCCCAGATTCCGCAAATGATCGATCTTCTTGAATGAAAGGATCGATCCTTTCATTCCGTAGAAAAGACTGCCCCAAAGATGATCGATCCTTTTGAGGGTAAAGATCGATCATCAAAAACACGCTCTCTGTCATGGAAAAAATCGCCTGGGAGGATCGATTCTTATAGGGCATAAGATCGATCCTTTCCAGGCCAGTTCTCTGCTGTGGGAAGAGGATCGATCCTTTCCAAACAAAGGATCAATCCCTTGCTTCCTGCACCTTTGTTTTTTCAGCATCGCGCGTCCTCGTCGCTTTTCGTCGACGTCTCTTGTCAACGTCTCTCATGGGGAAGGACTTTCCCAACATAAAACCCTAGTAGCATGCCTCGAGTCTTTCCTTAACGAGATCAAACACCTCCTTCCCTTTAGATTTCTATTATTCTCTCTTCTATTCTTCTTCTTTCCTCTCTCTCCTTTGGATCTTCTTCACATCAAGAATGAGAGAAGATGGAAACAACGCGATTAATATCCGGAGAGAGGATATCTCGATCGGACTTGTTTCTTTGGTCGGCGATCGAGCTGTTTGATAGGCGCGTTGACGCGCGCTGGCTCTGGCGCTCCACAACCGGGAGGTTAATTAAAGAGTCGATTGAAGCGGAGATGGAAAAGGCGATGAGAAAGGAGCTTCTGAGCATGGTGTTCGTCGGTAATGTGGCCGGAGTTGCATGCCTTGGATGAGTTTCCTTATTACCTCGAGTAAGCTTTCTTCGAATCTATGCATGCTAGTTATTCTAGGGATTATGGTTTGTTATCAAGGCCAAGGGTTTGCTGTCTGTTCGCTGTTTAATTTCATTCTTATGACAAGTGACAAGTACTATATTTAGAAGCTATTAGTCTATGGCTGGCTATAATGTTATATATACTTGTATTAATTTAGTCCATAGAGAACAGGAACTTTAATTGCATGCACTAAAGTGAAAGGGATTCAGAGTTAAATCGTGGTTTGAAGCAATGCCACCCTTATACCTTATTTAATTTTAGATTTCAAATCGTGGTTTGAAGCAACTAGATAATATTTAGAAGAAGCAGTGATCTATCTAGCTACTAACTTAGGCGGATAAGATATTATTATCGAAAATATAATTAATCACACAAGTGATGATTGATGTTTCTCAAGTGTCTAAGCAGCTAATTCCTCAGTATTTGAGTTTACTCTCCACGATAGTGGCAAAACCTAGCTAGTATGGATATTCTATTAGATTTTACATCAAATTACTTGTTTTCATGTAGTAATCCAACATTGCCAATCCATGTCCCTTTCAAATATTATGCTTTCTTGGCTTCTGGGAGCAAATAGCTCAGATCCTCTTCGGTAGTGAGATGTTTGGAGTATTAAGAATTGAGACGGTATATATAACGACTACTTTATTTGGGCCACGAATGCTACAAGATGGGCCACATGTCCTGATGGCAGCTTGCTTTGAAACGACACCTACCACATGGGCCTTCTATAATGGCCACACACCATAACAGGCCATGGAAGGCTAGGGTTAGAAGAGGCCCAATCTTTGAGACATGAATTCGAGATCATATGGGCTTGAATGAGGCCTTAGGAAATCTGGAAGCCCACAAGCCAGAAGTCCGGCCTCATCGGCCTTTCAGCCTATTGCTTCAGTAATGTAGTTGTGGACAAGGAGCGATAGTGAAGGTTAGGTGTGTGCATTCAGGCCTTGGTCCGACGGCCATTTCTGGGCTGGCAAGCCAGCCTAGCCCATGCCTCGATTCAAGGCCGTTTATTTTTTGGTGGTTTATGTATGTTTTGGTGAATATAAAAGTTATAAAGATTGTAGTCCTGTAGGTTTGCAGATTAGAAAGCCACCATTCGCTTCGCCTGTTGGAGTTTACTTGGAGAAGAGTAAGACCCAAATCATCATAAGATTCATCCCATGACCCAAATGGAGGGCAAGAGCCATCAATTAATATTCAAACCCAATGGAGCAAACGGAGGGCAGATAAAATCAGAAAATGTCTGAAATTTTAATTCACAACATAAAAATCTAAAGCGCCGTTTATTTCAGCGAATTGGATGTACAAATCAATGATAAAAATGCCTAAAACTATGACTTAATATTACTATACTACGAGAAGCATCAGTGAACAAGATAGGTTACAAGGAGCGCCACCAGCAAGAGCACATAAGTTATCCCCTGGTCTATCACCTTGCCATCCAACATCTTCGAAGGCGCCGCAGTTTGGCCATGGGCGAGCTGGATGAGCCCAGACAAGAAGAAGGTGATGATGAAGAGAACTGCGAAGACTCTCATGGAACCCATCTTCTTCCGACCAACAAAAGACGTCTAAAACTTGGAAGGGTGTTTAGAGCTAGCTGCTGAATAGAAGAGAGCTTTGGACAAGATGTGAGTGAGTGAGATGAGAGAACAATCATGGCGGTGTGGTGTCTTTATATAGAGAAATCAAGGGTGGAGCAAGGAATTGGGCTCCAAGCTTGACTTGAGTGTTAGCGCGTTGTTTCCGAATGAACATTATTAGACAATGGTTACATTAGAATAATGATTTCTTGACTGACTGTATTGAATACAATGGACTATTAATTAGCTTCGGACCCAATGTGGATATATATATCCAGCAATCTAGTCCTTGCATGACTCGAGAATTAGTCACCATTAGGTGGAAGCCCATAATGGATGCTTGACTTATTCGTCCGGTATGATGAGAGGCATCGAAACCTGTACCTAGAGATTTTTGTATTAAAAAATAATAGTATTCTACAAATATGATGAAAACTATATGATGAAAATATGATGAATTTTCCGGAACCCCCACCGCTACTAACCTCCTTAGGGGGCGTTTGGATGCATCAGTTGATGCAGTATTAGCATCACCTGTTTGTTTGATTGCTTGTATCAACTGATGCAGTATTAGTTCATTTTCTGTTTGGTTGGTATGTATTGCATCAGTTGATACAGCTGTTTCATATCATTTTTTTTCTTTAGCTGTTTTTTATTTAGCTATATTTTTTCTTTGACTATATTTATTAAATTATTGAGCTCGTGCTAACTTAATAATTTCTTAATTATTAAAGTAAAAAAGATCAAGCAGGTGTGAGTATTAATCTAAAATCGTCTCAGCAAACTCTTAACTACAAAGTATCAACCAAATCTTGAACAACAGTATTCAATTCTTTACTTATCTTCCGGACTTAATTCGTTTATGATAATTTTTTTAATAAAAATCAACAAAAATACAAGCAAAAATAATATATTCATGTAAAGTTTTTTTTCCATGAATTTTCGAATTTTCTGGTTGGGTTTTCAGATTTTTTGGAATTCATATATTGATTTTTCAGATTTATTTAATGTTTTATTAATTCCGAAAATAATATATTCATGTAAAGTTTTTTTCCACGAATTTTCGGATTTTCTGATTGGGTTTTCACATTTTTCGAAATTCATATATTGATTTTTCAGATTTATTTAAGATTTTATTAATTCCGAAAATAATATTTTAATTCATATAGTGATGCATCAGCTGATGCTGATGCAGCATCTGAGCCTCTTTTTGCATCAGCTGATGCATTTGACCAACTAAACACTGGTTTTGTATCAAAAGGCTGCATCAACTGATGCATGTATCAGCTGATACATGCAACCAAACAGCCCCAATCACCCACCTACCTTCATGTCTCCTCTCTATGAGTCAAGTGTCACATGTCCCCTCTCTTTTTTTTTTTCTTTTTTTTTCTATAACTCAGCTATCATGTGCGGAAAAATAGATGCGTCAAAATATGACTCATAAAAACTTATCAACCTTATAAGGAGCAATAACGGTTAACCTACATTAATTCATATCCCCTAAGTTTCTTTATATATATTCTCTAAGTTTACTTTATATAAACCTGCATTAATTCATATCAATCTAAGTTCTATTAATATTATCTTATGCAAAGACTTATATTTATATTTATTTTATATACCCTAAGTTAGACTTATAATATTTTATTTTATATTTTATATATTTTATTGGCTATGTTTTATGGTGGCAGTGAACAAAAAACTATGACCAACCTTCGAACCCTAGACCACCTACGGGTCTACACAGCCGTCTAATCAGACAAACTACAGGGAGTTTGTTAAAATTTTATATTAACAATAACTAAAAACTGTGTCAGGGACACATGTGAGTACTAGTTTTATATAATAGAAGATAATACACAACTTCGATCTCCAGCTAGCATACTTTTGTTCAATAGTGATGGGGCATGGGCGGAACCCAATAATAAGTAACAAGGAGTTTCCCATAGGAAACTTCATCCTAGTTGATAAAATAAAGAATATAGCCAGGAAGATTACACAATCTAGCCTCTATATGTATATATATAAACTTAAATCTAAACTAGTATTTTTCATTCCAAACCTCTTCTTTCTTTTTGTTGCTCACACCAATCTCTCCTATCTATATTGTCTTCTTTGTAGGTTTAGGTTTTTTTTTGTTGCACACACTACATAATCGGATCACATACACACGTATAAGCTAAGACGTGTATGGTTCTTGGTTATACACGTATCATGGGTACGTGTATAATTATTGTTTATACGTGTATTATTTTATATATATGTTCCTTATGTGTATGTGATCCTATTATGAAAAAAATAGGCCAAAATACATTTAAATACCCTGTAGTTTCAGGTTTTGTCATTCTACTACTCTCATCTTTAAAAATCACATTATCATATCCTATAGTTTCAAAATCTTGCAATTTAGTCCAAACCGGTAGACGCCATTAGTCTGACTCACGGCAAACCGATCACCATACTCAATTTACTCAATTTTGACTAAATTTTGACTTTCACTGACGTAGGAAGAGAGAGATATATGAGGGACCGTACTCAATTTTAATTTTGACTGGTTTGACTTTCGCTGATGTAGGAGAGAGAGAGAGAGATAGGAGGGAGAGAGAGAGCACCCGCCGGGGTCGGGGCAAGAGCTTCACCTGGGCGGCTGCGCTCCCGTCTAGCGACGCCTTCCGGAACCCGGCCTTCTTGAGCTCCTCCCCCCACACCTCCACCTTCACCTCCCCCGTCCGCTTCGACCCGCCCACCGCCACGATGTTCTTGATCTCCGTCCCCAGCAGTTGCCTCTCCACCGCGTGCCGCCGCTCCACCTCCGCCCTCGCCCTCCCCTCGGCGTCATCCCCCAGCGCGTCGAACAACGCCGAGAAATAATGCAAGGCCTCGACGAACCTCTCCAGGAAGTCCCCCACGTGGCTCATGTCCTGCTCCGCCATGGTGATCAGCTTCGGCCGCAGCGGTGGGGAGAGAGAGAGAACCCGCCGGGGTCGGGGCGGACGCCGTTCGTGGGGAACCCCGTGGTGGGCGACGAACCTTCGGCGCACTCGACCCCGTCCAGGTGACAATGATGGCCAAGCACCTCGACACCATCTACGTCTCCTGCTGGCAATGCTCCTCCACCCACACCTCCACCAACGAGCCCCGCCCCGACCTCGCCGTCTACCCCTACGACACCGTCCCCAACAAGGAAGGACCGCCACTGGTTGAACGACCACTTCCAGCCGACGGGGGCCTCGGGGATGGCGGCGCTGGGCTTGGCATTGGAGCCGGCGTAGTGAACGACACCAGTAGCGATGAGGATTTCCTTGGTGAATCGGGTGGAAGCGACCATGTAGTAGTCGCCGGTGCTCCCTCGCGGTGGCGCAGGGCATGGCGGCTCCGGTGGCAGCGGTGTGGACGCCGGACCTCCCCCCAACCCCCGGCCGGTGCTCCCTCTATCCCTCCCGTCTCTCTCTCTCTCTCTCTTCCTACGACAACTTCCTCGTTGGGTGGGGAGGACGCGGTGGACTTGCCACGATGGCTGCAGTCCATGGTGCGGGAGGAGTGAACGGCGGAGGTGGACGCCGCCCGGGTTGTCAGAATGATGGAGGACGTCGCCGGGCGAGGATGTTCGGAGGGTTTCCCTCGCCGTCCAACGCCGGCGGGTGTTCTCTCTCCCTCATGTATCTCTCTCTCCCCACGTCAACGAAACCAGTCAAAATAGGCGAAACCGATCAAAATTGAGCACGTGACCGGTTTGCCGTGACTCAGGCTAACGGCGTCTGCTGAGTTGGACTAAAGCGTAAGATTTTGAAACTATAGGGTATCATAATGTAATTTTTAAAGATGAGGGTAGTAGAATGACAAAACCTGAAACTACAGGATATTAAAATATATTTTGGCCAAAAAAAATATACGAGAGATGTTCTAAATTGTCAAAAGTGAATAAGGAACTGATTTGACAAAAAATTCATACTTTTCAGCGGAAAAACAAAGATGGAAAAAAAACCAATAAAATTCTCTTTTGCGTTGAAAGCGGATACAATGATGGTATCATGTCAATTCCACGTGAATACGTGATCAGCATGAAAACAAGTATGATGGACATCTTTATTACGAGAGTCATCAGTGAGCTAAATAGGTCACAAGGACCGCCACAAGCAAGAGAACGTAAGCTATCCCCTGGTCTATGACCTTGCCGTCCATCATCTTCGATGGCGTCGTAGTACTTTGGCCATGGGCGACCTGCAAGAGACCAGACAAGAAGAAGGCGATGAAGAGAACTGCAGATGGTCTCAAGGAACCCATATTCTTCCAGCCAACAAAAGAAGTTCGAAACTTAGAAGGATCGATGTATAGAGCGCTATATATATAACTAGCTGTTGAAGAGAAGAGAAGAGAGACGGACTACTTGTGACAAGATGTGAGTGAGATGAGATAAGAACAGGCCTGGTGGCCAGTGGTACGTGTTCATATATACAGAAAGTAAACGCACGTAGTTAATTAGGAAGGAATTGAAGAAGTTTACAATCTAAAAGCCTCCCAAGTTTGAAGTTAGACTGGGGAGTGCGCATGTTTAATTTTTAGTGATAATTGGTGTTTAGGTCATTCAGATGGAAATGTTTAAACCTAGGTCCTCATACATTTTTCTTAAGGAATTTAGTGTATAATACTTTCTTTATTACTAAAATGCCTTTTCAATATTCCTAACATATTTCAGTGACTATTCATATTCCAAGTGGAAAAGTGGAAAGTAAGTTACTTTCTATGATTACGAAAAGTAACTTGTGTTCTTGGTAATTAAATCGTTGAAAATAACTGGAGTTACTTTTCAGATTAAACCAATGGGAAGTAACTTGAGTTATCAATGATGACGGGGGACGCGGGGGGCGCTGGAAAGTAACTAGTGATTGTGAAAAGTAACTAGTGATTTTGTGAAAAGTAACTAGTGATTTGTGGAAAGTAACTAGTGATTGTGGAAAGTAACTAGTGATTTGTAGAAAATAACTAGTGATTTGTGGAAAATAATTAGTGATTGTGGAAAGTAACTGTCACCAGTATTTGTGGAAATTAAGTACCGTATTTTCCCAATATTACAAAATTGTCAATAGTTACTTTCCACGTTTATTCATGAGTTACTTTTCACTAAATTGTCAATAGTTACTTTCCACGTTTATTCATCAATTACTTT
>OY986975.1:20711114-20737009 GCA_963920575.1 Narthecium ossifragum | reverse complement strand
AGTTACTTTTCCATAATTTGAAGTTACTAACGCAGAAAAGGTAGAAAACTGGGAAGTAACAACCAATATTTGTAGTTACTTCCCATAATTGTAGTTACTTTTCATAATTTGTAGTTACTATCGCATAAAAAAGGTAGGAAAACTGGGAAGTAACTACCAATATTTGTTGTTACTTCCCATAATTGTAGTTACTTTTCAATAATTTGTAGTTACTATCGCATAAAAAAGGTAGGACAACTGGGAAGTAACTACCAATATTTGTAGTTACTTCTCATAATTGTAGTTACTTCCCCATAATTTGTAGTTACTATCGCAAGAAAGAGGTAGGAAAACTGGGAAGTAACTACCAATATTTGTAGTTACTTCCCATAATTGTAGTTACTTCCCCATAATTTCTAGTTACTATCGCAGGAAAAAGGTAGGAAAACTGAGAAGTAACTACCAATATTTGTAGTTACTTCCCATAATTGTAGTTATTTTTCCATAATTTGAAGTTACTAACGCAGAAAAAGGTAGAAAACTGGAAAGTAACTACCAATATTTGTAGTTACTTCCCATAATTGTAGTTACTTTTTATAATTTGTAGTTACTATCGCATAAAAAAGGTAGGAAAACTGGGAAGTAAGTACCAATATTTGTTGTTACTTCCCATAATTGTAGTTACTTTTCAATAATTTATAGTTACTATCGCATAAAAAAGGTAGGAAAACTGGGAAGTAACTACCAATATTTGTAGTTACTTCTCATAATTGTAGTTACTTTTTCATAATTTGTAGTTACTATCGCAGAAAAAAGGTAGGACAACTGGGAAGTACCTACCAATATTTGTAGTTACTTCCCATAATTGTAGTTACTTTTTCATAATTTGTAGTTACTATCCCAGAAAAAGGTAGGAAAACTGGGAAGTAACTACCAATATTTGTAGTTACTTCCCATAAATTGGTAATTACTTCCCAATATTTGGTAATCACTTTCATTATTTTGTAGTCACATCCCAATATTTGGTAATCACTTCCCAATATTTAGTAATTACTTTAAAAAAAATTCCGCAAAAAATTCCTATATTCCATTAATTTTCCCTACTTTTATGCCATTTTTCCATTTTTTTCGCATATTTTCCTATTTTCCATTAATTTTTTTCTACTTTTCAGTAATTTCCGTTTTTACCGTTAATGGCTGCTCCCAAAAAAAATTCCAAATTTTTTTTATATTTTCCGGTATTTTTTTTACTTTTCTACCATTTTTTCTCATTTTTTCCGACAATTTCCCTATTTTATGGTATTTTCCATCTATTTTCCAGTATTTTCATTTTTCCTATTAATGCCCCCATTAATGCATGCATCCCGCCATAAAGTGGATGCATTCATGCCTTCTATGTATTGGGAATAGGTGTATATATTCCCAACCACTCCATTTAATGTCAACCACCTAATTCAAAACTATTCATCCATCTTTTATTTAAAAAGTACATAAAGGGTATTCTAGAGATAAAAAAAGTACAGCTGTTCAAAAGGGGACTAAATGGCTTAAAAACTTTCAAGAAGACTATACAGAAAATAAAGTCTTCAAAAGAGACTAAACACCAATTTTCCGTAAAAATAAATTCAGATCTACTATCGAACCTTTTTTTTTTTTCCGCCGCCTGTCGACCCTTCTCTCTAATTTTTATGGCAGTTGTTGAATCGCGTGAATGATGTGGGGATTGAATAGCTAGCTAGTGGACGTAGAATCCCCCCACACGTATGTAGACATGGTTAACGTGTCAAAGTAGCAGGAAGTGCGTGCGGTCAGTGCTGAGCTCATGCTGTTAATTGCTAATGTTAAAAGAGTCATGCTGAAACTTTATTGGGACGTTTTCAAAGCCGGTCATCGTGAATCGGAAAATAATGGTGAAGTAGTGTATATTCTTGACTGTTTCAATTGGTGTCTTAATAATAAGAATACCAATATTAGAGGTTTATATTCTTAGAGATCGACTTTTCTCGATAAGACCACATTAATCATGCACACAAACAAAAATTTGGTCTAAGGGGGGCAACTTCTAGCTAGTAATTTATACATGATAGTTTTTAATTCAAATTTATGAGTTAAATATAGTTTTTTTTGGTAAAATTGATGCTTGACATATCTTATTATATTAAAAATAAGATATATTATATGAATGGTGAAGTGTTTTTTTTTTTGGTAAAGTCCTTAATTGAGACTTGATCCACATTCAGGGGCAAGATATGCGTGACATATATGACTAAAACATTCCACCTAACTTCATAATTAATTGGGTGGAAGAGGTCGATCATAGATCCTTATAACGGACGCTTGACTTATTATTCCTTGGGCGTAAGACTTTTCTAGTATAGCACTGTACCAATCATGATTTATTGCACAAAATATATCCATGAAACTTTGCTCAATATATAATGGTCACGCTTGACTTGGACAAAGCCATTTTAGAAAGCTTGGCGTTTCCTTCAGCTTTCTTGTGTATATGAAGACCCAGTCATGCAAGGTACGTAGCCTAGCTAGTTAGTTATATCTTCTTGGCTAAACTCTATATAAACTCACATCCAACACTAGTTCTTCTCATTCCAATTCTCTTCTTTCATTGTTGCTCACACCAATATATCCATCCTCTCCACCTTGAGCTTCCTTTGGTCTGTGGAAGAGCATGGGTTCCGTGAACGTGTACACACTGCTCTTCGCTGCGTTCTTCTTGTCGGGGCTAATGCCCATGGCTCATGGGCAGGATGTGGGTGTTTCTCGGAGGATCGATGGTACTGCCATTGATCAAGGAATCGCTTACGTTCTCATGCTCGTCGCACTCCTTGTTACCTATCTCGTTCATTGAAGATTTCGTTACCGTAGTTAGTTAATTAGCATAGGTTTTTAGACTGCCAAGATCTTCTGTATTTGAAGAAATCGAAGAAGGAAGAACTGTATGATTTGTTGAGATGTATCTATTCAAGTATCTTTTCTGAATTAATTATCAAAGTGCTTTGGGCGGCTGGCAATTAAACTTTTTGCTTAAATGCATGGTACTCTTGAGATATTGAAGCCATGATTATTCAAACTCGTTCAACTGTCGATTGAATTCATCCAGCTTCTTATGCCGGTAATTCAATTGTACTCCAACATCTAAATCAAGGGCAGAATTAAGAAATGGATGACGGAATTTAGCCTCAAGCTTTCATGGAATTAATGTATCAAAGATAATCCAGCCGCCGTTCTATTTGTTTCAGCAAAATAAATTCTTACGCTATGTTCGTTTCACCGAGCTTACTATCATCTCCTTTTTGCATGTGGTAATGATTTACGTGAAAAACCCCTCAACAATAACTAAAAGGAAAAATCACAAACGGCGGAGGAAATTTTCATTATGAGTGAGAGATTACAAAGCCCTAACTCTAGCAGAGACAAGGAGGGTCTCTCTCTAAAGTTGCCTAAACCATCCAATTTTCCCCTCTACATTGTTTTGGATCGATCTAATGTGAAAACCTTGAAAACATGCCTTCGAAAACAGGGTATGGATCGATCCACAGTAGATTTGGATCGATCCAATATATAGAGTTGCAATCACGTCTCTAGAATGACCTTTCAGATCAATCCGAACAAGTCTGGATCGATCTAAGTGGATTGATCCAAGATGCAAACAGAGTCAAAATCAAAGCTTTTTCGCCTTGACGGAAGTCTCCACATCACACCGTCATCCAACCTCCATGCCTCCTCGCACTGCCATGATCCTTATGGAAGGAAAAACCCCAACAAAGATTGTAGGTCTGCAAGCCATTAGCCCCGTTTGATGTGGGAATAGTTTATTCTGAGTTAAGGGATTTTGAGAACATGAAAAATGAGGTTAACTAATGAGGATAGAAAATAGTAGAGTGATAATAATAGATGAAATGTGAATAACGTAATAATAATTATTTTTTTGAGGATAAGAAGGATAATTAGTGGTACGAACTTATCCCCGCACCAAACAAACAAGGGCTTACTGGACAAGACGTACATCTTTCACTAATTAATCAAGCATATACATGCAGTCACATGACAGAAAGATTGGATTAGTTCGTACCACTAATTTGTTGGCACTTATATGCTAGCTCTAGCTAATTTATGTACTCGCGTTTCCACCGACGTTTGTGACGCGCGAAATAGATCTTTCAATAAATCGAGAGCGCATATTTATTGGCGCAGGGTAAACGTGGGATCTCTCGTCGAAAGAGAAAAACTGACCTTTCTATGGGAGAGATAACCAGATTTCTCAAAGAGGAGAAAACCATCCTAATTTCAATAATCCAAAAACTAAAAACTTCAATACAAGCCCTAACTCTTTTTATAGACTAAGAAGATAGACTCAAATCTCAAATCAACAACTAATCAAACTAATATTGAAATCAGAAAACGGAATTTACCAAATATGGAAAGTCTAAAAAAGGAAAATTGCCAAATAAGGAAAGTTTTACTAAAAACGGAAATTTGAGGCATCAGATGAAGGAATTTGGGCTTTTGAGGGTCCGGTCATGGGGGAACCCCCATGATTTTTATAGGTCTCGTCGAGCCGGTCGTTTTGACACCTCATGAGCCCCGATCGACCTCCGGGATAAAAAATTGTGCATTCCACGTCCACAGTCGTCCGGACACCTGATTCGAACGGAGGGAACTCCTTGACCTGCATCATCCTCCCCGGGTTGGAAAGGACTCGTCCTCGAGTCTGGGTCGGCTGCAGGACCCCTTGCTCCCGGTGGGGTGGGGCACGAACTACAGGAGGACGACTACGTCCTTTGGGCGGAGGTGGAGATACGCTAGGTGGCCGTCGAGCACGGGCTCTGGTTCGAGGTCGAGGCATGGTTCCTCCTCCCAGGAACTAGGATAGCTCTGATACCACTCTGGCGCAGGGTAAACGTGGGATCTCTCGTCGGGAGGGAAGAACCGACATCTATGGGAGAGATAACCAGATTTCTCAAAGAGGAGAAAACTACCCTAATTTCAATAATCCAAAAACTAAAAACTTCAATACAAGCCCTAACTCCTTTTATAGACTAGGAGATAGACTCAAATTTCAAATCAACTACTAATCAAACTAATCCAAAAATCAGAAAACGGAATTTACCAAATATGGAAAGTCCTAAAAAAGAAAAATTGCCAAATAAGGGAAGTTTTTATTAAAAACGGAAATTTGAGGCATCAGATGAAGGAATTTGGGCTTTTGAGGGTCCGGTCATGGGGGATCCCCCATGATTTTTGTAGGTCTCGTCAAGCCGGTCTTTTTGACACCTCATGAGCCCCGATCAGCCTTCGGGATAAATAATTGTGCATCCTACGGTCACGGTCGTCCGGACACCTGATTCGACCGGAGGTAACTCCTTGACCTGCATCATATATAGTTCTCATCATATTCTTATGGAATTAACCTATATATACCGTACGTATCCAATTTGTCATGGGTTGGCAATAGATTAATACGTACTGGCTTCTCATATAATATATGCACATTTTTTCAAACATATATTAATTATATATACTAGTTTTAGCGGGGGTGGCAATCCGGGTCATGACCCGTGAACCCGACCCGACCCGACCCGCGATAAACGGGTTTGGGTTTGATATAAACGGGTTCGGGTCATAAACGGGTCGGGTCGGGTTGACCCGCCTAACCCGCGGGTCAACCCGTTAACTTTATAAGGGTTAATGTTAGGCACTTAAATAGTAGCCCAGCCCAAAAGCCCTTCCTGGCTGAGCTGTGTTCAAATAGATTTTACGCAGCCCGAGGCCCAATTAATTCCAACTCCCACGCTCGGTCTGCGCCGTCTGATGGGCTAGATGGACGGACGGATGGGTGTCTAACTGCCACCAAATTCCAAGACGCCTCTCTCACCTCGCCTCGCCTCTCTGCTCCCCCATCGACCTAACACCCGATCTCCCTCTCACCTCGCCCAGCGACCTATGAGTACCCCCAGCGGCCGGCGGCCGCCCGATCTCCCACCTCGCCTCGCCTCTCTGCTCCCCCACCGACCTAACACCCGATCTCCCTCTCACCTCGCCCAGCGACCTATGAGTACCCCCAGCGGCCGGTGGTCGCCCGATCTCCCACCTCGCCTCGCCTCTCTGCTCCCCACCGACCTAACACCCGATCTCCCTCTCACCTCGCCCAGCGACCTATGAGTACCCCTAGCGGCCGGCGGCCGTCCGATCTCCCTCTCCCTCCACTCCTCTCACCCTCTCCTCCTCCCTTGCCTCTCTGATCCCCCCCGGCTCCCCGACGTCACTCAGCGCCGACCACGATCGCCACCGACCACGAAGCCCCACTGCCATCCACGACTCAGATCCAGCCAGATTCGGCTAGATCCAGCAAGATCCGGCCAAATCCGGCTGTTTCCCGGTCCGATCCGGCCCGATCCAGCCAGATCTGGCCGGGAAAGCCAGATCTGGCCAGGAAATCCGGCCGTTTCACGGCTAGATCCGGCCGCCGGCGCCGCCTCTCCCTCCTGGGCCGTGGCGGGTCAACCCGAACCCGACCCGACCCGACCCGTTTAATAAACGGGTTAGGCGGGTCGGGTAGGGTTGACCCGTTTATAAAGGGGTCGGGTTCGGGTTTGATGAACCTGACCCGTTTAATAAACGGGTCGGGTTCGGGTTTGACTTTTTTTAAACGGGTCAGGACGGGTCTTGACCCGAACCCGACCCGTGAACCCGAATTGCCACCCCTTTTAGGTATTGAGTTGATGATGGAACTCTTCATGGCCGGCAGGTGATTTATATATTATATATCATCATCTGTGAACTTAAAACTGGAAACTGAAATGAGAATATCATCCCAAATTTATTGCCAAGAATGATAAGATCTAGTATTCAGATAATATATATTCATCGATCCCATATGAATTAAGGGCAAAGTGATCATGAATAAAATCAAAGAAGAGCTGTATACATGCGACCTCTTAATGGCCCAAATGGATGGAAATTAATTACAGATGGGAACGGCCCAAGTTCCAAATCTAAAATAATAATAATAAATTTGGTGCTTATTTCACCGCTTTGTGCATACAAATCATGAAGACTTCAAATGTGATCTTTTTTGCTCTGTGGCTACTTGGCAGGATATTTTTGATGAGACTCATCAGTGAACAAGATAGGTTACAAGGAGCCCCACGAGCAGGAGCACGTACGCTACCCCTTGGTCTATCACCTTGCCATCTATCATCCTGGAAGGCTTCGTGGCCTGGCCGTGGGCGAGCTGCATGAGCCCAGACAAGAAGAAGGTGATGAACACAAGTGCATAAACTCTGAACGAACCCATCTTCTTCCAATTTCCAACTAACAAAAGAAGCAAGCTAGCTGGCTCGTTTGATGCCTAGAAGGATGTTTAAGAGCTGCTGAAGAGAAGAAGAGAAGTATTTGTGAGCAAATGAGTGCGAGTGAGATGAGATGACTGATATATTTGGTGGTTGGTGTCTATATATAGAGAAATTAAAAGGGTGGCGACTGGCGAGGAAGAGGTCTGCAGTCTGATAAAGTGATAATTAATGTGGCCTCTAAGTTTGTCTGCGGTATAATATATATGGAGGGCTCAGTGGCACCGTGTTTTTATTTTTTGAACGCAAAATGAGACTTTTTCAATGAATGACGTGGAGGATACGGAGCTTATTATAGTATAGTATACATATCTAGGGGCCGGAGGGGACCTTGACTTGGTCTTTTTATGCGAGAGAATCTTGGCGGTTTCCTTCAGCTTTCCTGTGGATTTGGAAGGCCAAGTCAACGAAACCAATCTAGTCAATGAGTTGGCATCATCAGCCTTCAATCCATTGTTTGCTATAAACTCGTATATAAACTTACATCCATGGCACTAACTCTTCTCATCCCAACTCTGTTCTTCCTTTGTTGATCAGTGATCACACCAATCTCTCCTTTATATAATAGATTTCCAGCCATATATACATATATAAAAGCAAGCTTTGGTGATCTGCGGAAAAATGAGTTCCTTGAACGCGTATGCACTGCTCTTCGCCGTCTTCTTCTTGTCGGGGCTGATGCAATTGGCTCATGGGCAGGATGTGGTTGTCTCTCGGAGGATCGATGGGAGTGCCATTGATCAAGGAATAGCTTATGTTCTCATGCTCGTAGCCCTCCTTGTTACCTATTTTGTTAATTGAAAGCTTCAGTACTATAGTTTTGGAAAGGTTTTTAGGCTGCCAAGATCATCTGTATTTCAGAATATATACAAGATAGGAAGAGATGTATGATTCCTCTATTTTTTTTTTTTTGTATCTGTCAGAGTAATTCTTCTGCGGATCTTTTCCGTTTGTATCAATTCATTACTTATTTTTTGGGCAAATCTTTTGGCTTAAATGGTCTTGTTCGATTGCATTCCTCCGGCCTAGATATGAAGCTAATGAATTGTGTTTGAACTTGTCTAAAAAAGGCAGTATTTTAATGATCGTAGCACTACTCCTCCACCTTTCTGTTTATTCACCCAAAACACATATTGTGAGTTCCACCATGGAAACTAGCTATTTTTTTGCTAAGCGAAACATAGTGATCTCCACAAGTAGGAATACTCTGCTGCATAGCTCGTGTGTGTTTGATGATGTTAAATTGTGTAAAAAGTGACCATGTGGTGGAGAGTACTATTATGTATTTGACGAGGATCGTGTGCGGGGATGGTGGTGCTCAAGTGTTCTTTGAGGCAGGCCTACCAGATGCTCAACTGAATGCACAAGAGAATGATGCTTTCGCAACATTTCCCCCCCATTAGTCTTTATTATGCCCATCAACTGCTGTGAGTTAGTTGCTCGCTACTTAAATCCGTGTTCTCTGTAGCATTGCCAAGTTTGTTTTAGGAAAATGTTGATCGGAATTCTCATCAGCTGTGTTCTTGTCACATTGTTTAGCCTTTTTTTTTTTTTTGATTAATTGAGTCTGAATAGCTCCTCTTAGGGGTCTGGATCAAACACTTTGTATCCTTCCCCACAGTCGAATGCACAAACACACAGCCTGCACCCACCTCTAGCAGAAATATATATAAGCCGCATGGCTGCATCTATATGGATGCCCCGCGGACATATTCTCTTGTACATCCATCTCCCTATGCCCACCATGGGAATGAGCATTTTAATCTTGAACCACCCTACCATTATGCACCCACTTGATACTCAGCTAACCAGAAGCCAATGCGACAAGCTATCACCTTAGCAGGGCGCCTCACTTGGTTAAACACAAATCAATTCCGTTCACTCCGGATTTCCCATAAGCTGACAACTAAATAATAATGGGATCCTGTAATCCCAAATCTCCTAGTAAGGTCGAGGAGGAGAGGATTGATCAAACCAGTGTACTCACTAAAGCGAAATCAAATCAAACTAAACAATTGGGGTGCTTATTTCACATAAATGATTGATGAATGGGTACAAGAATGATGAAGAAATTGACCGTCTCTTGGCTCTTAATTAAGAGCCAGAGATCAAAATTGTACGACAGATATTACTGACAGCCATCAGTGAGCAAAATAAGTTACGAGGAGCGCCACGAGCATGAGCACGTAAGCAACCCCCTGGTCTATCGCGTTGCCATCTATCATCTTCGCCGGCGTCGTAGACTGGCCATGGGCGAGCTGCATGAGACCGGAGAGGAAGAAGGTGACGAAGAGCACTGCGTATACTCTCAAGGAACTCATGATGATCTCCTTCCAACCAACAAAAGAAGCAAAGCTAGCGAGATGGTAAGATGGGTCTCTTTAGAAGAAGTTTGTTGCTTAGAAGGATGTTTAATTGGGAGCTGCTTGAAGAGAAGAAGACTACAATTGTGAGCAAATGTGAGATTGTGAGAACAGACATGCTGGGGAGGGGCTTTTATATATAATAGAGAAAGGAATCAAGAGTGGGCAAAGGAACGGGTCTGCTCTGAAAGCCTCCAAGCTTGACTAAGGATGGACACGCCGAGGTCTCAGTGCAGGTACGAGACTTTTCTGAATGAATGAATCATGTGCGTAATTGGTGGTCTTTTTTGAATGAAGTACTGCAAAGTCCGCATATTAGCTACTTAGATGACACTAGCCCCTGACGTTCAATTTTATAGTAGACAAGAATGTGGGAGGATCAGAATGAACCACCCAAGTCCTCAGGTTAGTTTTGAATATCATTATTGAACTTAGGTTTATTTTAAGGAAGTGGGGACTTTTTTTTTACTAATTGAGCCAAAATTAAAAGACAAGGAGAGGGTTACAAGGAAAACAAAAACAATTGAAAATTTGACAAGGTCCAATATCTTGGAACAAACACCTAAGATACTTTAATCCGGTCACCAAATAGACCTGAACACTGTCACCGTAAACCTAGCGATATCTCCAAGAATATCACAAAAAGGACCAAGGAAGTGGAGACTCGTATTTCAAAAAAACTCTTCTACCATTGAGGTCATGGCGCAGGGTAAAACGTGGAAGATGGACCTCTCTATGGGAGAGAGAACCAGACTCTCTATGGGAGAGAGAACCATATTTCTATAGAGGAAGAAATCAAAAACCCTATTTTCTTATTCATCCAAAACTGACTCTTTACAAACCCTAAGGCCTCCTTTTATAGGATTAAGGAAAGACCAACTCAACTAAAACATGGACTCAAACCCTAACCCAAATATTAACCCGGAATTCAATAATAAAAGAAATCCTACTCAAAATAGGAAAGTTGCCAAAATAGAAACCGATAAAACTGCCTAAAAGGGAAAGTTTTCACTGAAACTGAGATTTCGGACCAAAGGAAAAGGAATTTGACGAGCAGTCATGGAGAGATCAAAGATCTCCGATGATTAATGACGGGCTCGTCGACCCGGTCGTTTCGACTGGTCGCACGCCCCGATCGGACACCCAGATCGAAAGTTACGCCCGTCCAACGATTGGGGACGCTCGGGTTTTGTCCTGCATCATGTCATGTTTGGCTGTCACAGGAATTTGAATGAGAATGGGAATGCGAACATGATTGAGAATGAGAATCGGGACTGGAAAAAACTTTTTGGAAATTCAGAGTTCCTTTAAACATAGGAACAATATTCTCAAACGTGCTTATCGACCAAGCACGTCAAATTTCATGTTTTAGGATATTCCTGTGGCATGTTTCGGTTCCCAAATGAAATGGACAACTAAATTTGGCCTGATTTTTAACAAGATTTCTTGTCAACATAGAACTTAATTACTCGCAAGAAACACGGGATGCACAAGCTTCACGTACGTCACGTCGATAGGGTTATTGACCAAACTTTATAGGTAAATTAATATGATTCGTAATCAATTGTAGATATCCAATAATCCATTGTTATGCTAAAAAAACAGGCGCATGATATGCATGACATAATTTAACAATCCTAGTAGCTATATATGCTTTGATTGGAAGAAGGAGTGGGTGATGTCGTCGGAAGCAAACATCCAACGGTAGATAAAAGTTTTTCACAAAGGAGATGTCTGCAAGAAATAGGGATGAATTACGTCCTCACATTCACATCAAATTCGTCAAAGAAGATGAACAAAAATAGTTAAGTATATGCTTTCTTGGATAAGCAACTCTGGAGTAGTTTTATATCCAAAATAGGAGATTAACAAAATTAGGAGAGTCCTAATTAACCAAAGTCTCTTAAATCGTTTCAAGACTCAACTCAAAATTAGACCAAAAAAGCAAGCACCACTAACAAAGGATCTAATTCAGGTTCCATCCAAGCCATGTTCGTCTGCTAGCTAGCTAAGAGATCACGCGTCGCCGCCTGGATCAACGGTTCAGATTCAACGTGGCTCTCGATCGAGCGACTCAAACCGGCGCTCTAGTGCAGTGCGCCTCTGCAAATAATTAAGCTTGATCGTCTCTTTCCTCCCTTATTCACCTTCCATGGTGCAAACACTAACGCTTGACTCATTCCTAGAATGTTGTACATATGATTACACTCCACTACTTAATCATTTGCATCGGATGCATGTTTAAACAAACAAACTTCGGTAAGTATATATGCACAGAGCCAAATAACTCTTTTTCCACTGCTTAATTATGACTTTCGAGGAATCTTCATCCTCAATTATATTTTTGCTAGCTAGCTACTAGCTTCCAAGAATCTTCATCCCTTTGACAAGTTGAAGTATCCACAGGAGGCAAGACCAAGCTTTCCTAGAGAAATCCAAATTCAAGGCTATTATTGCGCGTTGTGTGCGCCATCAACTAATTAGATTAATTGGTCTGCAATTGGACTGGGTATGTTGTGTGCACATGATTAACAAGTAAGTACCTCTCGATCGCCATACACAAGGACAAAGTCAAGCCAATAATTAATGCTATAGGATTGACGAGCGTTCATCTCTGACTCCGTGCTTCTTCCAGACAAGTGCTATACAAATACAATGAAGCTAAGTCTAATACAGCTAGCTATTCAAAACCGGCACACCGGCAACGATGATGCACTCGGATCAAAGTCCACCACACCTCTAAACCATTTCAAGCTGCAACGACAAAGTGGACCATATCAAGTCAACATATATATATATAGGATCAACGATGTTGCTTGCTTCTTCTCCTTGTATTTTTTCCATTTCAAAATGTGCATTCCTTTCCCATTAACGAATACCTCCTGTTAGATATGAATTACTTGGACGCGAGCCCTCCACGCGCGTTTCCTTTTTTTCTTTTCTTTTTTTTTTGTCTGTTTACTTCAGCCATAAGGCTAGTAGTGAGCTACAACTTAAAAAACTCCAGTCAAGGCAAAATAGCCTGCCGTTAGATCGATCCCAGTCAGTCAAAACTGCTCCGAGCCCTCCGCGTTTTTTTTTAATCAGTCAAACTTGGAGGCTTTTCGATTAATTAGACCTCTTGGCTCTTCCCCACCAAAAAAAAAAACACCTTTTAATTTCTCTATATATAGACACCAAGCCCGTACCTATTCTTTCATCTCACTCTTGCATCTGGATCACAACTAGTCCTCGATCTTCTTCTCTTCGCAGCTCCTATTTCAACACATATATCCTTCTAAGCATCAAGCTTCTGCAGAGAGCCAGCCTAGCTAGCTAACTAGTTCTTTTGTTGGTAGGAAGAAGATGAGTTCCTTGAGAGTATATGCCGTCCTGTTCGTCACCTTCTTCTTGTCTGGGCTGATGCAGCTAGCACATGGCCAAACTACGACCACATCGTCGAAGATGGTGGCCATAGACCAAGGGATAGCTTACGTGCTCTTGCTGGTGGCGCTCCTTGTGACCTATCTTGTTCACTGATGCATGCTTCTCATAGTTATATTAAGCCAAGCAGCGGATGAGAAGGATGTAATACGAATTCTCTGCCCCTGAGATCATGCAGAAAGTCAGTTAAATTCTTCGACACATATACTTGTGTACCAATGTAATTACATCATTGATTTGTATATATATACAATTGGATGAAATAAACAGCAGCATTCTCTTCTTTTCATTAGAATATTCCTATGTTACGAGTCTTCTGACTTCAAACAGTTTTTATGTACGTGTCTGCCCTCTTTTTTGCTTCATGGGGTTGAATTAATACGTAGTGCCTCTTTGATTAATGGCTTTGCCCTCCCTCCATTTGGGCCATGGGATGAAACCTATGGCTGTAATTAATTAATGATGCAGGACAAAATCCGGGCGACCTCGATCGTCAATCGGGCATAACTTTCGATTCGGGTGTCCGATCGGGGCGTGCGACCAGTCGAAACGACCGGGTCGACGAGCCCGTCATTTATCATGGGAGATCTTTGATCTCTCCATGACTGCTCATCAAATCGTCAAATTCCTTTTCCTTTTGGTCTAAATCTCAGTTTTAGTGAAAACTTTCCTTTTTAGGCAGTTTTATCGGTTTCTATTTTTGACAACTTTACTATTTTGAGTAGGATTTTTTTTATTTGAATTCCGAGTTTAATACTTGGATTATGGTTTGAGTCCATGTTTGAGTTGGTCAGGTCTTTCCTTAATCCTATAAAAGGAGGCTTTAGGGTTTGTAAAACTTAATTTTGGATGAATAAAAATTGAGTTAGTTTTCTTCTCTTGAGAATTCTGGTTTTTTCTCCCATAGAGAATTTGGTTGTCTCTCTCATAGAGAAGTCCACGTTTACCCTGCGCCAATTAAGGTACTGTGGCTGCATGCATGGGTTTTTATTTGTCTAGAGAAAGTGATTACAGATCAAGTTGAGTTTGAGTTAATGTAGCATGGATTTGGGTCTTCCCCAAATAAACTCCATCAGAAGAATGGAGGCTTGCAAACCTATATTCTTTGTAATTTCTCACAGGTTATAACTCTTTTTGAGTATAATGAAGCATGGATTTGGGCCTTCCCCAAATAAAGTCCATCAAAAGAATGGTGGCTTGCAAACCTACATGTTATATAACCTTCTCACAGTTAAAGGCTGATCCTTTAAACTAGAAATTAACAACACCTAATTAATGAAAATGACTTCGAGCATAGCTAAATTGGGTTATAAAGGATGTATGTTTGGAAGCCATTATTTGGCTTAATGTTCAAGTATCAGAACAATCATTTTCTACAAGATCTCTATCATTCTCAAGGGTATAAGCCTTGTAGGGCATGCATCTTTCATTAATCAAGCATATGCAGCCGACATGCCACAAAATGTAAACTGAGGAACAAAAACTTTAAGACGGAAATCATATATTTGAGGAGGGGAATATGTACGTATATATGAAGATTGTAAAGGAAATGTGAAAATTAAACTTCTATAACAAGAATTATGCAATTGACTTATATTGTATACGTGTTCTTCAAAACATTACTAGTTTTGATCAGTATCGAAATGATTGAGGGAAATTCTTCGAGGCATATGATTGATTCTCGTAATCTGTGATTTTTAATTTGACAACTGAAATGGACTTTTATAAGGGCATTTGCCCACCCTAAACGAGGGTTAAAAGTTACAATCGGTTGTAAAGAGTCCATACTACTGCAATGCCTTAATTTCGGCCATATTATTCGTCCCATGACCCAAAAAAGAGAGCAAATTGAGGCATGAATAGAAGAGCCAAATTAGGGATACAAAGAGAGCAGAAAGGATTCAATGTTTATTTCAGCAAACTGTACATAGAAGATTAAATGATGAAATGGTACAAGTATGACCAAGAATTAATTAACTGTCTTTCTGCTCTCAGGGGAAGCTAGAGGATTCCTATTACATCCTTCTCTTCCACTGCGCGATTGGCTTAATATTACTAAGAGAACTATATATCAGTGAACAAGATAGGTTACAAGGAGCGCCACGAGCGGGAGCACGTAAGCTATTCCTTGGTCTATCACCTTGCCATCTATCATCCTCTTCGCCGGTGATGTCGCCTGGCCATGGGCGAGCTGCATGAGCCCAGAGAAGAAGAATGTGATGAAGAGGACTGCATAAACTCTCAAGCAACTCATCTTCTTCTTCCAATGTTGCACAAGTAGAAGAAGCTTTAAGAAGGATATGTTTGGGAGCTGCGGAAGAGAAGAGGACTAGTTTTGATCACATGCGAGTGAGATGGGAGAAACAGGCATGGTGGGGTGGTGTCTTTATGTAGAGAAATTGAAGTTGACGAGGAAGAGGTCTAGTCTAAAATGCCTTCAAGTTTGACTGAGTGACGGAGGGCTCGGTTATTGGTGCGTTCTCTAAAATCTTTCATAATGAATCAGAGATCAGAATTTTTCGCCTGCATGCGATTGAAGTAACTGTTCGCCGCCTAGCATCTCCTTTTCCAAGCCTCAATTGCCTAGTCTTGGTAATGTGATTGCAACAATCTCTTTTCATAAATTCCAAAGCTTCATGCCCACCAACCTCAACAACAAAGGAATTGAAACTCTGATTCATTCGAACACCGGCTTGATTGTTAAGCTCCAATCGTCTTTTAACATTGCCTGAGAGCGTTCTGTTGCACGGGAAAAATCTAGATTTCGACCGACTAAGAGGATGGTTGTGCTCGTGGAACACAGATCTCAACACCCACTTTCCGTCTCGGCGTACTGATGCATGGATCCTAGCCAAGCAATTCGTCTTCGAACTGAACTTTGGTCCACCATGTGCTTTGCTTGTCCTAGGCTTGCCCTCGCACGAGCAAGTAAGCAATACATATTGTACATTTCCTTCTCCGTCAGATTTTGAACTCCTCTTCGCAACAGAAAAGCCTACAACCTTAGTGTATTCCTTATAGAACTTATGGACGTCGACGAGAGAGTCGAATGTCATCCTAGTCAGAGGCGCTAGCACTTCTCCGGAGGTATCTGCCGGCTCGTCAGCGACTGAAAGCATTGTGATCTACCTACAAGAAAATGGCAGCAAAAGCATTTTATATCCCTCCACCGAGCCAACTTTCAAATGCACAAACTCCGGTTTTACAGAATTTTAATTGATTGGATAGTCATTACAAACAAACATGACATCTATTCAGGTCGTTGAAAATTGGATGCGTACGTAAAGTACTAACCAATTCTTAAGTGCCAATCACAATAGCTTATGATTTATAACACAAATCAAATCACTCTTAGGGATCATGATGAAAATGCTGAACAAACTTCATAGGTGTATCCTCCAAACTGCTACTGTTCCAAGCTATAGTAGACAAGAACTTTTATGAGGTTGCCATAAACATACTAAAAGATTGTACATGACATCATAAAAGGCCTCATTTGCAAGTTTTACAACAAGAGCTATATCATTTTATGCAAGATATAGTCGAATTTTAACATAAGGTACAACAACCATAGTACAGTATAATGGAATTCACCACATTCAAAAACCCAAAACACATATGTCAAAGAATTTGAGCATAAAAGTAGAAGTTCATCTGAGGGTTCAAGTTAAGACCCCAATTTCGATAACATTTTCAAACCTAAAATTCAAGATGGACATTTCTATACATACATACTTTCAACAAATAACCCCAGCAGACATGTACTAAACTATTATTTTCATAACAATAACGCCGTAAATTCTTTCAAATTCAGCATTGCACAATATCCATCAGTTCAGACATGCATGATGCGCTTGTTGCAAGGGGTTGAAAATAGGCACTCAATTTTCAGATCTCACGACTAATGCTAAGTGAGATCAATGCACGTTTATTGTACTGCAATTAGTGCTAATGGTTTAACTAAATATGGCATCTCCTTACACTTTCCACAATGTTCTTCTTCCTTACAATGAATACCATCATCTTAAGGTTTCTGTCCTCAGCTAGATTAGTCAAAAAAGGAACATATTGCGGAAAATGATGATTGAAATCAAATAACAATCATATTTTGTTTAATTCACAACAAAACAACAATAAAAAACAATGGAGAAAGAACCCGTGCTGGCGTTGGAGAAATAACTGGTCTTGGCCGGCGTCGGGGATGGTGGCAGCAGCGTCAGAGGCGAGGCCAGTCGAAGCGACGACGGGGTGAAAGGAGGGGAGCGGAGGTTGTTCTGTTGCCGTCGAAGGGGTGCCAACTTCTGGCTCGAGAAAAAAACCCATTCTCCCGTTGAAGAAGGAAATGGTCTTGGCCAGCATCGGTGATGGTGGCAGCGGCGTTACGCGAGGCCAGTGGCTGCGTCGAAGGGATAAAAGGAGGGGAGAGGGGAGGGGCTTGCCAGGTGGGCGGAGAAGGAGGGAGTGGGTTGCAAGGCTGGGGAGGGACGGTGACGTCGGCGCCGACGGAATCGGACGGGACGAAGTGTGAGGACTTGTCCCTCTATTTCTGTAGCTCGTTGACCACAAGGGCAATTTGGTAAATTGCGCCTCGTCGGTTAGTTTCTCACCCGTGTGCACACACTGACCTTGTTTGGTGTTAGTGCTTGTTTAGAATGGTTTGGTGGACCCGGGATTGGAAGATCCCAGTTCGGGCGCGCAGAAGCCTGTTTTTGGGCTGCTGGCGGCCCGTGAGCGATCGATCGCTCCTTGGAGCGATCGATCGGACTCGGGTCGGTGGAGTTGCGAGGACGGCCGTCGTGGCCGTCGCCCTCCGCTGTCAGGGGAGAGGAGACTTCCTCTCCTCTGCTTTTCCCTTTTCCCGGCCTTCCCGACTTTCCCCGGCCTTTCCTTCCTCTTCTCTTCCTTCTCTTCCTTCTCTTCTCTTCTCTTCTTCTTCCTTCTTCTTTCTTCTTCTTTCGCGGCTCTGCTTCCTCTGTTCTTCCCGGCAGCCACCTTGTTCTTCGCCGTTCTTCCTCCTCCGGCCACCGTTTTGTGTGTTCCAAAGCTCGTTGGATCCGTGGCGGCGTGAGGAAGATCCCTGGCGTGGTTTAGTTGCTTGGTTAGCTGCCGTTTAGCGGGGAATCAGCCGAGGATTAGCGTTTTCGGTAGGTGTTCTACCCACGTGAGTTAGTTTAATGGGTTTCTCTTAATCTAGCCATTAGATCTTGCTGTATTTGTGTTGTTGGATGCATGTTGCTTAGTATAATTTCTGGTTTAAGTTTCATGAACTTTGGTTGAGATTTTAGTAAGATTTATACATGTTTAATTTCGAATTTTCCGGTTTCTGCTGTTCTTGAAGAATAGCCGGCTTGCAGCGAGTTTTCCGATCAGTACGTGCATGTTCTTGGGTTGTGATGAACATAAGAGTTGTAGATCTCTGAGTTATCTCTCAAACCCATCTGATTTCATAATTTTATGATTTGCCTACGATTTGTTATGAATTTATTACTGGAGGGCTGCGTTGCAGCAAGTTACTGGTAAGTTAGTTTAATTAGCGGTTTTAATTAGTGTTTTTCTGTTAATCTAGCCGTTGGATGTTTCTGGATTTGAGATATGTTGATTCCGGCATATAGATCTACTGGAGGCTAGGTTGGATCCCGAATCTGATGTCGGTTGGGCGTCGGATCGACGGGTCAACTAGCTGCTATGTAGAGAATGGTTTCTTTTCTTGGGCTTTTCGAGTTCGATCGATCCAAGGACAAGTTGGATCGCTCGGACTTCAAGTAGGATCGATCGGACTGCAAGTAGGATTGATCGGACTGCAGTGGGATCGATCGGATTGTAAGTAGGATCGATCCATGGGCATGTTGGATCGATCCAGGTTGCACCCAAGATGGTCTGTTCACTGAGGGCAAGTCGGATCGGTCCATGGGTATGTTTGGATCAATCCAGTGTTGCCCAGGAACAGTATTTGAGGGTAGCAGAGAATGGTATGATATAAACTGTTGTTGTTACCGCTTTGTAGTTGAACCGGGAGTGTGATGACTTCCGGGATTGTGTGGAATAAATGGGTTGGATGTATGCCCTTTATCGCTTTATGGTTAACATGTATCATTCGGGTTATTGACAAGATTTATGGGGTTCTTGGCAGGCCTCAGTACTTGGCACGGAGTTAGTTCAGTTGCAGTTTCCCCTTCCTTGTGTGTGTCGTAGAGTAGAACCCTACTAAGCTTAGTGCTCACTCCTACCCGGGCGGCGTTTGCAGGTACAGGTACCAGCTCTCCTGTGGTGGGCCCCAGTTGCTCGTCCTGCGGTGGCGCGTCGACTTCAGGGCATGTTTGAGGGCCATGATGGTTTCTGCTGTGCTTTTCAGGAGACTACTGATGATGTAACCTTTTATGAGTTTTATAACATCTTTTGTACTTAAGGACTGTTTATGTAAATCTTGATGTAACTCTGTTTTATGTACAGTTTTGTAATAATAGGAGTTGTTAGATTTACTTCTGTCCTCTGACTGCTTGTTGTAACTGTTTTCGCCAGTTGCTATTAGTAGATGTAGAAACCCCCCCTCGTGTCCCGGTCCGGATGGGTTTTCCGGGCCGGGGCGCGACAACTTAGTATCAGAGTATAGGTTGTAGATCCCAGGGAATAGGATCAGGATTCGGTTGAGATGAGCGTGGGCTGGGATGGTTCTAGGGTTAGAACATCCATGTTTGCTTGTTTTTCTTTTCCGATGAATGTGATTGTTTCTCTTTGCTGAGTGCTGTTTGTTGTGGTCTTTGACGAGTGGAACTCGTGTTTCTGTTATTGGTACCGATGGCGGGGCAGTCTGACAGTCCTCCCAGTTTGGGCCGAGGCGAGCCGCCCGAGGCGAGCTCTGCCTGGCAGGCTTCTGGGGCCGAGGAGTATCAGCGCCAGACCTATGTACCAGTAGCAGAGGCAGACTCAGCGATGGACAGCGAGGTGGAGGTTCCCCCACCCGTTGTTAGGCGTTCCTTAGCCACTGAGGTTCTTGATTTCCATCGTTTGGACCCGCCGAGGTTCGACGGCAGTAGTGGAGACCCGTCAGCGGCTGAGGAGTGGCTCGGGGGAGTCACCAGCTTGCTCGACGTTCTGTTTGGCGAGGACGACCCCCTCCGGGTCAGACTCGCGGTGCTCTAGCTTGAGAGAGGCCGAGGACAGCAGTCGGAGCGTGGGCCAGCACCGTGTTTCTACTGCAAGCAACCGAGACACTTCTGCAGGGACTGTCCGCTGTGGAGCGTGCAGGGTGCAGCACCGCAGGGAGGTCGAAGCGGAGGGTCTTGGGCTAGGCAGGGACAGAGAGGTAGAGTTGGGCGAGGCCGCAGCGGAGGCAGCGCCAGAGCATATGGCGGGGGACAGGTGTTTGCCCTACCTGATCGCCCCTACGCCGACGAGGTGCAGCCGTCCTACCAGAGCTACCTGTCTCGGTAGCCGCTTCCACTGACCGTATTACCGTCCGTCTCCAGAGGTATATTTTTCTTTTCCTGTCTTCTAGAGTAGCTGTTTTGTTGTTTTCGGGCCCTACCTTCATCGAATCTCTCTTTTAAGGGTTTTAGGATGTGAGGATATGTTCCTCTATTCCTGTAGCTCGCTGTTGACCACAAGGGCAATTTGGTAAATTGCGTCGCGTCGGTTAGTTTCTCACCCGTGTGCACACACTGACCTTGTTTGGTGTTAGTGCTTGTTTAGAATGGTTTGGTGGACCCGGGATTGGAAGATCCCAGCTCGGGCGCGCAGAAGCCTGTTTTTGGGCTGCTGAGGAGTTTTCAGATGGAGAAGACTTTTCAAATTGGGAACATAAACTAAAACTATAAAAACTTAACAAATGTGCCATATCTACATTCTAAGGTATAGATTGTTTGTCTATCATTTCATTTCATTTCGTTTTTTGAGGAGAGATGTCTATCGTTCTCTACATCAACAATTGAGTGTGATTCAAGCAGAATGACGACAAGAGAGAAGAAAAGATTTTGTTTTTTAATAGTTAAGCATCTTACCCGGACTTGGGGGAATAAATGTCCAACATATTCAACAACTTTGGGGCCTGGGAAACGGCCGACTGTCTCATTACTAGGGTGGTAATTCGGGTAATGATCCGTGAATTCGACTCGAAATAAACGGGTTTGGGTTTGGGTTTAGTGTTATCGGGTTTGGGTCATAAACGGATCGACCCGTTTAAAAATGGATCGGTTCGGATCGACCTGTGAGTTAGGTGGGTCAACCCGTTTAACCCGTTTAATTTTAATATCACTTAGACTTTTAGGGCTAATTTGAATGTGATATCATCTCATCAAAGAAAATTAAAACAAATTGTAAATTTATTGTTTAGGTTAGATGGTTTGGATGTAATTAAAACAAGTTGTAATTTTAGTGCTTACAATTTATTGATAATTTGCTGCTTGATTGTTGTTAAACAGGTCAGATTGTTGTTAAACGGGTCGAGCCGACACGACCCGACCCGTTTATAAATGGGTTGGGTTCAGATTTGACCTTTGGGTCAATATATCGATGCTCAATACGATCTGTAAATCAGAATTGCCACTCCTACCCATTACTAGTTTACGACCGTCAGCTACCAAACAATTTAGCCACTCAAAGGCAGTGTTGAAGAAAGAGAAGTTCAATATACGAGCTTTGGACCTATGTCGCACTAATTTTCAGAGCATTCGATCATCGCCATCCAACCCACCCTTTAAGGTCTCGTCTGGTTGGGGGATAGGCTATTCCGGGATTAGAGGGAATGGGGATTGGTATCATGGGATAAGTAGTGGGATATGTATGGTATTTTGTTGAAAAGTAGTGATAAATTAGTAATGTTTGGTTGAAAAAGTATGGATAAAGTTGATGTGATTGGTTGAAAAGCAGGGATAATGAGATAATGATTGGTTGAAAAGTGAAAAAGTAGGGATAAAGTTGATGTGATTGGTTGAAAAGAAGAGAAAATGTAGTAATGATTGGTTGAAAAGTAGGAATAAAGTAAGGATAAAATGAGGATAGGGATGGGGATAAAAGTAGGGATAAAAGTAGAGATTAGATAGTGTTTGGTTGTAATGCAGGAATTAAGTGGGCTTAACCCGAGATAAGAAATCATTGTCCCCCAATCAAACAGGGCCTAAAGCCCATAGCCCAAAGGCCAAAGCCCAACGCCCAGCTAAGATTTTTCTTCTTTTTTATTAGTTAAGCTTCCAGGCTCATTCAACGTGGCACGCTGAGGAGCCACACGGTCTTGTAAACCAAAATCTCATCTCTTTTATAAGATTAGATTCTAATTAAAAGTTTGTGGTGCCAATAAACAAACTTGTCTAATTATGACGAATCCTTTTTCATAAGATAAGTGCTAAAAAATTTCACATCACAATGTACTAATAATTCAATCACAGGACTTTTCTTTTGCCACATACATACCCAAATGCATATAAGACACATATCAATGACTGAGATATTCAAGATGAGACAAACTAATCTACTGTATTCATGTCTAAAAGTCCAAAGATCAACACCGCCATCGTTCTCGAACGAAGACTCCAGAAGAAACCTAAAGGTTCATGTTGCCTATGTCATATGATTAATATGAAAGAATCGAAATTGAGTGGTTTTCGATGGAGGTGGGGCGGTCAAAATTCTGTTTAGTATGTCTTAGAGTAATTAAATAAGAAAGAATACATCCATAATTTCCGTACAAATCCAAACACCAATAAAATCACAAATATTGTTTGGTTTCATCCATAAAGCCTAGAGTTGTCTGTCAACTTTCCGTCCGTGTTGATCATTGATGTCACACACAAGACCAATGAGTATAAGATACCACTATTAGATGTTGTGAATATCACATCCACAATGCGAACTTACTCTCTTATATTCACATTCATCGTACGAAGCTAAAGGATGGGTCGCTGGTTATATGACACATGTTCATTTGTGGTACGAAGTAACATATACAACACCAAGCGCGCCGGGAGAAAAATTTGAATGCAATATTTATCAGAATTTGTATTTTTATATATTTTTGTATATATCTTTTTTGCGTATTGTTACATGTACTCTTCCCTGAACATGGCTAAATCAATATTGGTGAAAGAGACTTTTCACAAAACACAATATATTTTTTAATTGTTAGTATGTTTGTTACTTTCATATATATACTTTTTATTTTGATCCATATTTTTATACTTTTTTAATTTTTTACAAATAATGACTCTTAGAAACTACAAGTAATAAATAAACAAAAGATTACAAACATATAATAAAAAAATTGTTTATCCAAAAAGAAAAAAAATTGATAAAAAAGAAATAAAATGGATTAAAAAAAGAATAAATAAAACTGATTAAAACAACAAAACAAATGAAAAAAGAAGAAACAAAATTAAAATAAAAACAACACAAAATTGAGGAAATAAAAAAGAAAACGGGAAACGAAGGGGAGAAACCGGAATTTTTTGCCGAAATGGACCTCCACTGTCCAGATTTGGCACATTAAGACCCCTCCCAGTGATTCTTTGCAACAGAGGACCCCAAATTTTAGAATTCCCGATTTTACCCCCTCCCCCACCCATGCTATAGAGGCCATGCACATGCATCCGTTTCTCATATCCTTACTGCATTTAATGCAGCTGGACTTTGGGTTTAAAAAAAAAAAAACCATCCCGTCGCATTAAATGCGACGGGATGTGTCTTCTTCTCCAAGTCTCTTCCTCCCTTCCGCCGGGTATGGTTCCTCGCTCCCGCCATCTTCTCCTCTTCCTCTCCACTGCTTTCTCTTCTCTTATTCTTTCATATGTCAACTCTCTTTCCACTGCCTCCTCTCCTCCCTTTCCACTGCCTCCTCTTCTCTTCTCCCTTTCCACTCTTCTCCCTTACTCGTTCATCTCTCCTCCCTCTCCACAGCCTCCTCTTCTCTACCTTCGGATGTCGCAGTTTTCTTCGCCAAAGTAGTTTACCGAAGAGAGCTCTCCACACATGTAAAGTAATAAGAAGCGTTCCGCTGCATTGCCAACAATATTTATCGCAATTGTAAGGTATTTTGGCACAACAAGAAGACTTGTAGAGCACCCATTCATCCTGATGCACCTGTACGTCCTGTAGCTGTGCCCGGTACAGAACCAGCTCCGACTGCTGCATGATGTTCTATCTATCTTGTGTGTATTGTATGGTGTAGTGTATATAGTACACATTTTGGTGCAATGTAAAACCAATCATTTTGGCGTTATACATGTATTTTTTATGACAGTACGGGTATTTGTTATGCCCATACGTGTATGTTTAGAAAAACGCGTGTTGCAAAAAATATGTGTAACTCTATGTTGAAAGCACGGGTATAATTATTAGATGCGTGTGTGTGAAATTTAACATACGTGTCTCAACTCCTTTCCACGACTATCTTCAGGATACACACGTGTACAATTTTGATGAATGTGAGAAGTGGGCACCTCCGCTGCACGTGTATTTGTTATACTGATACGTGTATTGTTTGAAAATGCGTGTTATAAAAGACATGTGTAACTCTATGATTGAAGCACGGGTTTAATGTTTAGATGCGCGCGTGTGAAATTCTACATACGTGTATTTGCTACCACGATATGTGTATTTTTTATAACGGTACGTGTATGTTTTCAAAACGTGTGTTTGAAAAGAGTGTGTAACTCTATGATTGAAGCACGGGTATAATTTTTAGATGCGTGTATGTGAAATTCTACATACTTGTCTCCACTACTAAGCACGCGTAGTAAGGTAGGTGTACGAGGTTTGTTACATACCACACAAACAACTTAACCTCAACGCAAACACTTTGTTACATACCACCCAAACAACTTAACATAAAGGCAAACAGTTTGTTACATACCACCCAAACAACTTAACATCAAGGCAAACAGTATCTTACATCAACTAAACAATTTGTTACATACTACCCAAACAACTTAACATCAATTCAAATAGTATGTTACATCAACTAAACTACTTCTTCTTTGCGGCTCATGTTGGAGCAACCTTTCTTTTATTCCCGCCGTGTTTCCTCGTAGTTTCCCCATGAGCTGGCTCAGTGGGCAATTCCGCTTCAGTAGGTAACGCGGCATCTGTGGGCACCTCAGCTTCACTAGGTATCGCTGAATCCTCGGACATCTCTTGTGTCTCAATCAAAAGGCCGGCCTTCTGCATGCCGACGCTTATTAAAATATACGTAAGTTGTCCACGAATGCCCGCAAGGTCGGTTTGTCGGAAATCGAAATCCTCCCAAGGACGACCGGCGCGTATCCCTTCCTCGTACTTCAACAAGAAAATTTCGCAGTCCAGTCTAGCAATGACAACGAGAAATTAATAAGTATACAATTGAAGCACTAAAAGGATCGTTGAAAAGTACAGTGTTCTTACGATCCGCGCTGCATTGGTATACCGATGGCATGCTCAATAAGCCGGCCTTCTTGGTCTTGTGCACTACCCAGTAGAAACGCACCACGTCAACAGTATGTTATAATGCTTTTGTACACACGCATGGACATTTATACGCGTGTGTTGAGATGTATACGCGTGCATGGACACGTGTGTGACCTAGTAATACACGCGAAAAGCATGTAGTCTCGTACGTACACGTTCAAAACTTTTCTACACGCGCGTAGCCTATAAATACGCGTGCATGGACACGTGTGTGACCTAGTAATACACGCGAAAAGCATGTAGTCTCGTACGTACACGTTCAAAACTTTTCTACACGCGCGTAGCCTATAAATACGCGTGCAAAGATGTTATAACACGTATTTTGATTTTT
>OY986975.1:20673383-20710914 GCA_963920575.1 Narthecium ossifragum | reverse complement strand
GAAGGAGATTAATGGATGAAATTAAGAGTAAACATGTGTTTGGCAAAAAAGTTGCACATGTGTTTACAATTGAATTTCAGAAACGAGGGCTACCACATATGCATGCACTTTTTTTCCTTCAAGGTCCAGATAAAATTCGAACATGTGCTCAGGTGGACCAAATAGTATGTGCAGAATTTCCAAACCCAGATGATAATCCTACACTATTTGAAACTGTAAAGTGTTGTATTGTACATGGACCATGTGGTGTTCGAAACCCTCAGCAGCATGTATGGAAAATGGTAAATGCACCAAGCGTTACCCTCGAGGATTTGTGGAGACAACTACTATGGATCAAGATGGATATCATATCTATCGTCGTCGTGATGACAAACGTGTTCATATACTGAGGGGACACGAAGTTGATAACAGAGATGTTGTTCCATATAATCTGTATCTTTCTAACATGTTCAACTGTCACATTAATGTGGAAGTTTGTGCAGGGGTCAGGTGTGTTAAATATATTCACAAGTACATTTACAAAGGTCACGATCGCACAACAATGATTTTAGGAGGGATAGATGAGATACAACAATATCTAAATGCGAGGTATATTGGACCGCCAGAGGCTGCTTGGGCGAATATTTGGTCATCCACTGCATGAAGAGATTCCAAGTGTTGTACGATTGGCACTTCATTTACCTGGAATGCATCGTGTTGTTTTTAATCCAGCTGAATCGTTAGAGAGTATTGTTTCTAGAGCTGAGCATCAACAATCCACTCTAACTGGTTATTTTGCATGTGCTACCAATGAATCTGCCCGCGCATTCACATACCAAGAATTTCCATAACATTTCGTTTGGAAGAAGTCTCAAAAGCTGTGGACTCCGCGACAACAAGGATTTGCAATTGAGTAGAATGTATTTTGCTAGCCCTAATTCTGGCGAGAGATTTTATCTGCGGTTGCTCCTAACTGTTGTCAAAAGTCCACGGTCATTTGAATGCTTGCGTACAGTTAACAATGTTATGTGTAATACATATAAAGCTGCATGTGTTGCGAGGGGGCTTTTGGAAGATGACGGTGAATGGATACAGTGTCTTGAAGAGACTTCAATTATGAACACTGGACATCAGTTGCGAAGATTATTTAGTATTATTCTGATTCAGTGCTCTCCAGTTGAACCATATGCGTTATGGAATCAATTCTCAGAATACATGTGTGATGATCTTGCACACAAGATTCGTATATTATTTGTCTTTTTCCCAATCCAACTAAGTTTCAGATAAAAGATTATGGATTGTATTTGTTGAATCAGCTGCTTCAGGAATCGGGCAAGAGTTTGACGGATTTCCCGCCCATGCCAATACCCATTGGGAATTGGAGTGTAGTAGTTGATAACAGATTGATATTGGAACATCAACAGCTCCAGAGTGATGCACAACAAGTAGATGCTGAAATTAATGTTGGTCGACTTAATGAAGCACAATGCGCTGCTTATACTGCAATCACGTGTTCAGTTTTTGAAAACGAAGGGAGAACCTTCTTTCTGAATGGGGGGGCTGGGAACTGGAAAGACTTTTTTGTATAATACAATTGCTACGAAATGCCGCAGTCTTGGACATATTGTTGTTACTGTGGCTTCATCTGGCATTGCATCGTTGTTATTGGTGGGAGGTTGAACCGCACATTCAACATTTTGTATTCCATTAGATGTGTTGGAGAATTCAATCTGTGCCTTCAGCAAACAGTCATTGCAAGCAGAATTGTTCAGGAAAACAAAAATTAATAATATGGGATGAAGTACCCATGCAACATAGACATTGTGTTGAAGCGGTTGATCGCACTCTTCAGGATATTTGTGATAGTGTAAAGCCATTTGGTGGTATCACTGTTGTTCTCGGTGGAGACTTTCGAGAAATTTTACATGTCATACCGAAAGGACTGTGCGCGAGCAAATTGTGGGTGCATCATTGAGAAAATCTGTGCTATGGAGTCATGTACATGTGCTGACTTTGCACCAGAACATGCGCTTGAATAATTCCGCCATTGAAAACATAAATTTTTTAATGTTCTTGACAGAGGTAATATGCTTTTTATCGTTTTTCTTCAGGTCATGTTGCTTGAATATTATTATTTCATTAATTTGGGGTTGTTTATTCTTAATTCGTAGATTGGGATAAACCCAGAAGATTCTGTAGAGCTTCCATCAACAATACGTAGGTGTCAAAATTTGCATGAGCTGCTTTTTACTATTTATCCAAAGCTCGATGTTGTGGGTACAGTGACTCCAACTTTCTTGAACTGAGCGGACAATTCTTTCTGCACGTAATGATGACGTGGATTTCTATCAATTCAGATGCATTAACATGCTTTTCCTGGAGAGACAATTACTTTTTTGGCGGCTGACAAAATTTCACAAGATGAACTTGATTCTACTATAACTAATCGGTATCCAAATGAGTATTTAAACTCATTGAATCCTGTTGGATTACCGCCGTTGAAGTTAGAGTTGAAAGTGGGTTGTCCAGTAATATTGTTGAGGAATATAGCGCCGAAGGATGGACAATTGTAATGGCACACGATTGATGGTTGTGAGATGTGCTTCGCTTATATTGAGGCTCTGATTTTAAATGGAGATAAATCTGGGAATTTAGTATTCATTCCAATGATATCATTGACTCCATCATAGTTCAGAATGTTTGCCTTTTCAGATGACAAGACGTCAATTTCCGATTCGATTGGCATATGCTATGACAATAAATAAATCTCAAGGTCAATCAGTGAAATTTGTTGGGATTGATTTGCGCACACCGGTCTTTAGTCATGGGCAATTATATGTGGCGCTATCTAGGTGCACATCTGCTGATCGCATAAGTGTCCTACTTTCGAAAAATCGATCAAGTTCCACTTCAAATATAGTTTATACTGAGGTTTTGTTGTAATGCTACTTCATAAAATTGGAATAATCATAATGAGGTAATTACCTACCACGTGATTTAATTTTTAGAAATAATATATATGATGATGTCAAATATTGTACTAATTTTTTAATTTTGTTTTTGACAGATTATTGTGTATTTCCCTCGCTTTATTTGCCAAGGTTTGATTTGATTCTGCCCTCACTAATACACTATTCCAAAGCTCATTCTAGATAGTATGGATCATGTCGTCATTTTCGGAAACGGTGAGTTACTCTAAGGTTCATGTTTACATATTTAATTACTTTTTTGAAAACAGTAACTACCTACCACGTGATTCTTATTTTTATAAATAAACTTTTTGAGTGCTTAGGAAGATAATAATATCCGACGAACTGTTGAAATGTTACGCGATAGCGGAGTTCGTGTTGAGATTCGCTCTGAGCATGACCTACATGCCATGCAACCACCTTTAGTGAGTGGAAAAAAATACTTATATAATATTTGATAAAAATAATATTGTCAGAAAAGTAAAGCATGTTACTACCATGTTTTCAGGCACAATCAAGACGCCCGGCACCACCTGCTGCAAATGGGGTAAGTAAAGCATATTAACTTTCTCACTTACAACACTGAACCAAATACGTCCAAGAATATATTTTTTCAAGACGTCTTTGTCGATTGTAAGAATTATTTGATATTCTTTTCTGCCGCAGGATTGGGGACACACATGCTCAAAACATGTTGTATAATAGCAGAATGACCCTACTTAGTTGGACCTCGAACAATGTATGTATTGTACATATCATATTTATATTGCCAAAATTTTTTAATGGTTTATGATCTCATGATTCTATTGCAGGTTGTATTTTGGGTGCCACGGACGCGATTCTCCATCAAGATCGAGACATACACTCTCAGACGTATTATTGGTAGAAGGTTAGAGAAGCCATGGTGGTTACGTGCGAGGCGGATGTTAGAGAAGCCATGTTGATGCTTTTCTGTTTAAGTTTCTCATATCCACATCTTTTTAATTATCTTTCTCAAGACCATAATTCTAGTTATGTTATAACTAAGTTAGTGTGGTTTGTGGGGACAAGGTTTGCCCCGGGGGACAATGTTTGCCCCTTTTATAATGTGATTTAATTTTTGTATTTGAAGAATGTTGTAGAATTGTTTCATTTAACTCTCGGTACATGGTAGTTTTTGTCGAAAATTTCTAAAAGAAACCTTAAATATCCGTGTCGTAGGCACGGGCATTCACTAGTGTGTATATATATATATATATATATATATATATATATATATATATATATATATATATATATATATATATATATATATATATATATATTATATATATATGTGGGTGTCTATAAAATAAAAGGTACACATGTAATTAGATGAATATATATGTCATTAGACTAGCTTTGAAGGGAACATATGTATCTCATAAGGGAACATTTATGACGAGTCTTACGACTCATATATATGGTGAAAGTGACATCTGAGTCTATCGCACCTGGTGAACACGTGACGTAGGGGTGAGAGAGGGAGAGAAAGAGAGTAGTGACCGGGTGATTAGCATGTCAGATGACACGAGAGTGTATGTGTTTATTTATTTATTTATATGCAAAAAACCCCTTGCTCATGTTATGGCTGCAGGCTGAAGAGTCCATCATCAAGCACATCTCGTCTTTCTATAGGATGAGATTCTAAAAGCTTAATTGTCTTTGTCATGACTCATGATATAATAACAAATATAGCTGATCGGAGTCGGCCGGCACCCCTAATAAGATAAAAATTTCTACAAGATGGACACCGTTTCTACATTTCATGTCACAATGCATTGAAAAAAACCCCTTGCTCATGTTATGACTGCGGGCTGAGTCCATCATTCAAGCACATCTTATCAACCTTATAAGATGAGATACGAAAAGCTTAATTGTCTTTGTCATGACTCATGATATAATAACAAATATAGCTGATCGGAGTGGGCCGGCACCCTTAATAAGATAAAAATTTCCACAAGACGGACTCCGTGTCTACATTTCACGTCACAATGCATTGAATATCTTATGTTCATGTAAAAGTCTAAAGATTTTCCACTAAGAAGAAATCATGATGTTGATCTCATACCAACTTATTTTTACTCGATTTGTGAACTAACCGGTTATTTTTACACGATTTGTGAACTAACCCGGTTATATGACGCGCACGCGGCCAGTTTACCGTCAAATAACAGATACCATTAGTCTGTCAGATTAAAACCGGATGGGTTTTGATAAGTTGCGTAGTAAATGTAAAAATAAACATTAGGTACCATTTTGTCACAACATCAATTTTACAAGTATAAAAGGTGGATTTTAGCCTTTAAAATACGTTAGATTCCAGGGCTACATATTTAGGGGGCGTTTGGTTGGTGGATCGTAGGATGCATGCATCGGGTAGTAGATGCACTTGTTTGGTTGTCTTTTAGATCAACCGATGCACTCTCATCATATATATATATATATATATATATATATATATATAGGGTTCACAAGATTATATGAATAATATATATAATATTTTAATATATATTAAAATTTAACGTTATTGTATCATTATGTGAACATTATATGAATAATATATATTATTGAGATATATATATATATTATTCATATAATGTTCACATAATGAAATAATAAAGTTAAATTTTAATATATATAATATTAAAATATCATATAATACATATAAAAACTTTAATGTATATATATTAAAATTTAACTTTTATTACATTATTATGTAAACATTATACGAATAATATATATATATCATTATATTATTTTAATGTGAACATTATATGAATAATGTTAAAATATTAGAATATTAGAATATAATATATAATATATATGATTTTAAAATATTATATATATTATTCATATAATATATATTAAAATTTTAATGTATATATATATTAAAATTTAAGTTTATTGCATCATTACGTGAACATTATATGAATAATATATATATATATAATTGAGATTAAAATAATATAATTTTAATGTTTACATAAACTTTAGTAAACATATTTTAATATATTCACGGGGTGTATAGGAGATACACCGCACGTGGATGCATCGCGTGAAACGGTCATTTTGACGGTTTCATACCATGCATCATTTTAGTCTAAAAATGCATCATATAATGCATGCTTCATCTCATGCTTGGTCAAGCAAACAAGGGATCGTCTGCTCACGGTGCATCGCTCGTGCGATGCATCGTGATTAAAGCAACCAAACATGCCCTTAATATCGTAAGTTTGTAAGGGTGAATATGTAAGACTAAAATAGAAATTTTACATTGACTCCGTTAACGCTGCGAGGATAGAGGGATATATTTCGAACTTTTTTTACGTTTGCAGGTTCCTTTTGGAATATGTTGGATTTCAGGACGCGTGTGTAACGTAGCAAGTTTGTAAGTTTGTATGGGTATATATATATATATGTAATAAACCCAAACCATAATCACATAGATGATAGATGTCAGGCATGGATCTTTACATCCATCTTTCACTATAAAACAGGGGTACGTTCTGGACTGAAACAGCTGCTGCAGATCGAGTACACAATGTCTCTGCTAGCTTTCTCATGGCTTGTTCTTCTCTTATTGCTACCCTTATCAGTTTCACTACTTCTTGTGAGCACCAAAAGAGTACAGAGAAGAAGTAAGCTGCAGCCACCTTCTCCACCAAAGCTTCCCCTAATAGGAAACCTCCACCAGCTCGGCTCGCTGCCTCACCGATCTCTCCGAGCTCTTGCACGGCAGAACGGGCCGCTCATGCTCCTCCACCTCGGCCATGTGCCGACCATCGTCGTCTCGTCCATGGAGCTGGCACGAGAGATCCTGAAAACCCATGATCTCGTCTTCGCCAGCCGGCCCTCTCTGAAGGCCGCCAAGATACTCCTCTACGGCTGCGCCGACATGGCCTTCTCACCCTACGGTGATCTCTGGAGGCAGCTGAGAAAGGTCTCCAACACCCACCTGTTGAGCTCCAAGAGAGTGCAGTCCTTCCGGCCGGCCAGAGAGGAGGAAGTGGCTCTCATGATCAAAAAGATCTCTTCTTCGCCGACATCTCCGGTGAATGTAACCAAGATCTTTAACAGCTTTGCTAATGATATCATCTGCAGAGTTGTCTGTGGGAAATTTGCTAGAGAAGATAGGAACGAGGAGTTCAGCGAGGTCATCAAAGAGAACCTTCTACTGCTTGATGGTTTCCATTTGGTGGATTACTTCCCTTCTCTGGAGTGCCTGAGCACCATCTTTGGGTGGGATAAGAGAGCTATTAGGAATTCCAAGAGATGGGATGTTCTTCTTGATCAGATAATAGAAGACCATGCTGATGGATCTAAGGAGGATGCATGTCGTGGAGTTGAGAGTGGTGATTTTGTGGACATCTTGCTCAGTCTTCAAAAGGATCCAGACAGCTTGGACTTTGTTCTTACCCATGAGACGATCAAGGCACTCATACTGGTAATATATATATTCTCAGCTCACAATTCCTACAACTGTTAGACTATAATTATGCAAATTAATCTTTAATTTCCTATTATTTAGAAAGCATAATACACACTACTGTTTTTTATTGGCAGGATATGATTGCAGCAGGCTCCGATACTACATTTATAACGCTAGTTTGGGCCATTGCAGAACTCATCAAACATCCGGAGGCGATGAAGAAGCTGCAAACCGAAGTGAGAGCAGTGGCCACTGATAAAGCACTGATTCGAGAAGAAGACCTCAGCGAGATGAACTACTTAAAAGCAGTGAAAAAGGAGATCCTGCGGCTGCACCCTCCGGCGCCACTGCTACTCCCACGAGAGTCGACCGATGATTGCCGGATCGAAGGCTACGAGATTCCCAAGCAAACAAGAGTCATAGTCAATGCATGGGCGATCTCGCGGGACGCCAGGTTCTGGGATTCGCCGGAGGAGTTCCAACCGGAGAGGTTCCTAGAAAGCCCGGTGACCTTTAAAGGGAGCGATTTCCAGTACATACCCTTCGGCGCAGGCCGGAGAATTTGTCCCGGGATGCAGTTTGCATCTGCTAGCTTGGAGCTCGCGTTAGGAAATCTTATCCGTTGCTTTGACTGGGGATTGCCTGATGGCATGGTGGAAGGAGATCTTGACATGAGTGAAGGCCCTGGATTAAATGCACACATGAAACACGACCTTTACCTTGCTGCAAGACCAGTTCGTTTGGATTAGAAAGAACTCAAATAAGTTGAAGCTGCAGCTAAATAAGAGTTACGTGCATAGAAGTCTCTATGTTGCTGCATGCATGTCCGTTGTTGTCTTTGATGGAGTTTGACGTAAATCCCACGTTCTCATGCTTGCACGTACCAGCAGTGGAGTGGGGGAGATTTTAAATGAGTAGTGATTGGTGCAGTGGGGAAGATTTTAAATGAGTAGTGATTGGTGCACACGGATGTGCACCATGTGCATCAACACTGTCCGTTGGATTGAATCGGGATGTGTGCCCGATTCAATCCAACGGTAATGTCCATGTGCACAAATCATTTCCCTTTTAAATTGCTTTTTTTGTTACTTATGTGTAAAGTTTGTTAGTAGTGGGTTGTTACTGACCTTGTCTTTACGAGCGGTTTTCTTAGAGGCCACCTTTGTAGGCCACGTAGCAAAGGTGACCACGTAGTGTGTTGTCTCTAAATATCTAGTAACAGAGTCAGTTGTTAAAATCTTTGCATTAGCTCTCTATCAATAGATTATTCCGATTGTTGTTCTCATCTCTCTGGCGTGAAGAAGCTCCATATTTGCTGTTGTATCTTTCATTATTGTGGTATCCTAGCCAGGTTCCGATTGTACTTGGCATGTAGGGGTGGCACTCTGGGTCATGACTCGTGAACCCGACCCAAGTTAAACGGATTTGGGTTTGGCATAATCGGATTCGAACCCGTTTATGACCCGTGAATAAACGAGTCGGGTCAACCCGTTTACCCGTTTAAAAATAAACAAAACTCTCTTACTCTTCCTCTCCTCCTCTCCCAACCCTCTCTTCCTCTCCTCCTCCTTCTCCCCGACCATCCTATTCCTAACCCACCGCCTACCGCCCCTCTCCCAACCCTCTCTTCCTCTCCCCGGCCGCCCCTCTCTTCCTCTCCTCCCTCTCTTCTTCCCCGACCATCCTAACCCACCTCCCACTTCCTCCATCTTCTCCTCTCCAACTAGCAGCGGCGCGGCCCCCTGGTCCTCCACGGCGGTGCATCCCCCTGGTCCATGACGGCGGCGTCCCCCCTTGTCGCGTCCCCCCTTGTCGCACCCCGACCCGTGTAGGCCCAACCGGGCCGGGCGACGCGAACCGGAACCTAAACTACTGCGAAAATTTTGGCGAGGTTTCCCTCTAATCGTAGTGGTCACCCTAGCAATTCATAATTATCATGTATTATACAATCATTCACAAACCACAAGAACTGAACTGGAATATAATACAAATCCTCAAAACATGGAAATTATACATTTAACGCTCCCGTAGGAGACTATCTATAACAAAAAGGTAAAACTGAGATCGTCGCCCCTCAAGCACCGCCAAACGCCGTCACGTCACCAAACACCGGCCCGATAGGGGCGACCGAAGAAGAGCTAGAGCCAGCACATGCAAAACGCAGCCTGGGTAGAGGTGAGCACTAAGCTCAGCAGGGACACTACAGTACGACACTCACAAGAGAGGGAACACAACAGTGTCGCCCTCAAGCAAAGCCTAGGTGTATACAGAGGTCCCATAACCCCACCGGATGTCCCAGAACACAGGCTCCCAGCACCGCGGACTCACAGCAGGACCGTGAACACTACTGGCAGGACAAGGCACCGCTGAGTGGGCACACCTCCCACTTAGAGAGTCAAAGACTGCCGGACACCGGCTACACCTCAGGACTCGGTTCGAGGCCGACACGACCTCTAAACATCAAACAACATGTATTCAGGTCATCTAACCCTATCATCGAAAATGACTGAATACTATAAATCGAGTCCTGGACCAAGCTACCCACAATGGTCCTAGAGCTAGATCCTGCGACTGCACCCTCCGGCGCCACTGCTACTCCCACGAGAGTCGACCGATGATTGCCGGATCGAAGGCTACGAGATTCCCAAGCAAACAAGAGTCATAGTTAATACATGGGCGATCTCGCGGGACGCCAGGTTCTGGGATTCGCCGGAGGAGTTCCAACCGGAGAGGTTCCTAGAAAGCCCGGTGACATTTAAAGGGAGCGATTTCCAGTACATACCCTTCGGCGCAGGCCGGAGAATTTGTCCCGGGATGCAGTTTGCATCTGCTAGCTTGGAGCTCGCGTTAGGAAATCTTATCCGTTGCTTTGACACTCTGATACTACATTTGTGACGCTACTTTGGGCCATGGCAGAACTCATCAAACATCCGGAGGTGTTGAAGAAGCTGCAAACCGAAGTGAGAGCAGTGGCCACTGATAAAGCACTGATTCGAGAAGAAGACCTCAGCGAGATGAACTACTTAAAAGCAGTGATAAAGGAGATCCTGCGGCTGCACCCTCCGGCGCCACTGCTACTGCCACGATAGTTGACCGATGATTGCCGGGTCGATGGCTACGAGATTCCCTAGCAAACAAGAGTCATAGTCAATGCATGAGCGATCTCACGGGACGCCAGGTTCTGGGATTCGCTGGAGGATTTCCAACCGGAGAGGTTCCTAGAAAGCCCGGTGACCTTTAATGGGAGCGACTTCCAGTACATACCCTTCGGCGCAGGGCGGAGAATTTGTCCCGGGATGCAGTTTGTGTGCTGCTTAGATAATTAAATTGCAGAAGCAAGGGATCTTTAGAGTGGTAATTTGTTGGTGGTGATTCATTATGTCGATGGTATGAACACTGTCAACCTCTCACAATCTTTGATACCTATTTTTAATGGGGAAAATTATGAGTTTTTGAGTATCAAAATGAGAACATTTTTTATTTCACATGATCTTTGGGATCTAGTTGAAAATGGTTATACAGAAATAGAGAGCTCGAAAGCTGTGGATAAAGGAGCAGATATGACAGGAGCTTCGTAAGAGAGATGTGAAGGCTCTACTTGTCTTAAAACAAGCAGTGACAAATACTATATTTCCCCGGATTGCCAATGCCACCAAATCAAAGGATGCTTGGACTACCTTAAAGCAAGAATTTTATGGTGACAAGAAGGTAACCACCATGAAACTTCAAAGTAGAGAATTTGAGACCATGTTTATGAAGAATGGAGAGTCTGTTCATGATTTTTTCTCTAGAATTTCTGTCACTATAAATCAAATAATGACATTTGGAGAAAATATCACAGATCAGAAAGTGGTAGAAAAGGTTTTGAAGAGTTTACCAGCAAAATTTGATTATGTTGTAACTGCCATTGAGGAGTCTAAGGACTTGTCCATCTTCTCTCTTAACGAACTGATGGGTTCACTTCTAGCTCATGAAGAAAGGATGAATATGTCAACCGAGAAGAATGTTGAACAAGCTTTTCAAGTCAAGTTGGAGGTCAAGGACAAAAATGGTGAAGGTATTACTGATCAAAGGCACGCTGGTCGTGGACGTGGTAGAGGTGGCTATCGTGGACGTGGTCGTGGACGTGGAAGGCATGACAACTGTTAAGGAAAGATCCACACCAAGATCAGAATCAAATCCTGAAGATCTGGTGGAAGATATCTCCAACACACAATCACAGCAGATCAATTAGAATCAGTCTTGATTGTGTAAAATCTTCATTTGCTATAACTATGTAACAGCTTCATCTATAAATAAGATATTGATCCATATGCTGAATTAAGCAGTGGATCACCAATTATTCTAAAATCTTCTTCTTCTTCTACGCTTCACAAACCTCTTCATGGTATCAGATGCCCTAACGGATTGACCTCCATCGATCCATGGCTTCGGACGGCAGCTTCTCTTCCGTTGCTTCCCTCTCCTTCAACACCATGGTCCATCTGCTCTCTATCAAACTAACCTCTACCAACTACTTTCTATGGCGAAGTCAGGTTCTTCCTCTCCTGACTAGCCAAAACCTTCTTGGCCATGTTGATGGTTCCACCGTCCCCCCTCCTTCAACTCTTATCTCTGACGATGTCCCTGTCGCTAATCCTCTCTATCTCGGATGGCAGCAAACCGATTCCCTGGTCCTCAGCCTCCTCTATTCCTCTCTTTCGGAGGAGGCGATGGCCGAGGTTCTTGGCTTGCACACGGCTCATGAAGCATGGAGTGCCCTAGAAAATTCATTTTCTAACAAATCCAAAGCTCGGGAACTCCGCATCAAGGATGATCTTCAACTCATCAAGAAGGGTGATCGGAGTGTTGCTGAGTACTCGAAGGCCTTCAAGGCCCTCTGTGATCAACTTGCTGCGATGGGGCGGCCGATCGACGATATCGACAAATCTCATTGGTATCTTCGTGGACTTGGTCCGGCCTTCTCCACCTTCTCTACGACTCTCTTCTCTCAATCCAGTCTCCCCTGCTTCAAGGATATTGTTCCCAAGGCAGAGAGCTATGATATCTTCATCAAATCCATTGAGAACACCACTGGCATTGTCTCTGCGTTTACTGCTGAACGCGGGGGTTTCTCTGGTCATCGTGGTAGTCGCCCTCCCCGTGGCAATCACAGAGGAGGTCGTGGTGGTCGCGGCCGCCATCCACCATCTTCTTCCGCTGATTCCTCTCAAGATCCTAGCGCCCCACGTTCTACCTGGCAGATCTGCAAGAAATCCGGTCACTCTGCCGACAGATGCTGGTATCGTTATGATCGGAGTTCTCCCACTGCAAACCTTGCTGAGGCTCTTTCCTCGTGTACCATTACCGACAATCTGGCTTCGGACTGGTATACGGACACAGGTGCCTCCGCTCACATGACGAATGACGTTGCTCACTTGGACACTGCGAATGCCTACACTGGTACCGATCAAGTCATTGTCGACAATGGTGCCTCTCTTCCTATCACTCATACCGGTTCTTCTTCACCCTCTTCTTCTCTTCGTTTATTAGATGTTCTTGTCGTTCCTCAGATCTCAAAAAATTTAATTTCCATCAGTAAATTGACGTCTAACTATCCTTATTCTGTTTCTTTCTTTGATTTGGGCTTCACTATACAGGACCTCATCACGGGCACGGTAGTGGGCACCGGTAGATGCGTGAATGGACTGTATGTGCTGGAGCGTGGACGCCAAGCCCTTCTAGCCTCACTGCAACCCAATAAGCCACGAGCTTCTTTTGATGTTTGGCATGCCCGGTTGGGCCATGTTTCCTTTAAAACAATTGCTCTTTTGAATAAAATTGGTGTTTTATCTGTTACATCTATTCTTCCCTCCCCTACTATCTGTCATAGTTGTCAACTAGGGAAAAGCCGTCGGCTTCCTTTTGAACCCAACGCCCACAGAAATTCGGCTCCTCTAGGCTTAGTCCATTGTGACTTATGGGGTCCGTCTCCCATCCCTTCTCGAATGGGGTTTCGTTATTATGTTATTTTTGTTGATGATTATTCTCGTTTTACTTGGTTCTATCCTTTAAAAACCAAGGATGAATTCTACATAACCTTTCTTCGCTTTCAGAAGTTTGTTGAAAATCAGTTCTCCACTAAAATCCGAATCTTCCAGAGTGATGGTGGGACTGAATTCACTAACTCCCGTTTTAAAAATCACTTACTTGATTCTGGCATTCAGCATCAGGTTTCTTGCCCTTATACTCCTTCCCAAAACGGACGAGCCGAACGTAAATATCGCCATATCACGGAAACCGGCCTAACCATGCTCTTTCATGCTCAGGCTCCTCTGCATCTTTGGGTCGAAGCCTTCAGCACAGCAACCTTCACCATCAACCGCCTGCCTACTACTGTACTCGATGGCATCTCTCCCTATGAGGTGCTGTATGGTAAGCCACCCCCTTATTCCATTTTTCGTCCTTTTGGTTGTGTGTGTTTTCCTTTTCTGCGAGACTATACTTCCCATAAACTTGCACCTCGTAGCGCGCCTTGTATTTTTCTTGGTTACAGTACATTGCATAAGGGATTTCGTTGTCTCGATCGTTCCTCTGATCGAGTATATATTTCTCGCCAAGTTACTTTTGACGAGCATGTATTTCCCTTTGCTTCCTCTGCTCATATTCCTACATCGCCATCCCGCGATTTCCTTGCTTTTTCTGACATTACGGATACCGCAGGTATTGCTTCCTCTGTTTTGCCATCTTCCTCTTCTACAGGCTGCTCGTTGGGTTCTTTGTCTTCAGCTTCTGGATCTTCTGGATCCCACGTTTGTGTTCCTTGTGCTCTTGAGGATCCCACCCCTCATGCCTGTCCGCCGCCTGTTCCACCGGCTCCAGAGGAGGACTCCCCCCCCCCACCAGCTCAGCGCCCCTGGCTTCTCCTCTCCAACCGACTGCTGCCAGTACTCCGCGCAACTCTCATCAGATGATCACTCGATCAAAGGCCGGTGTGTTCAAACCAAAGGCCTATCATTGCATCAAAGGCCTACCGGAGTCTCCCTTCTTTGAATCTCTCTTGGCTCTGAAGGAACCCAAAGGCTTCGTATCTGCTTCCAAGCAACCTATCTGGCTTTCAGCGATGGATGATGAAATGCGTGCCCTACATACAAATAAAACTTGGGTACTCGTTCCTCGCCCTTCGGATAAAAATGTGGTTGGATGCCGCTGGGTCTTTCGCACTAAACTCCGTCCCGATGGCAGCGTGGAGCGCTACAAGGCTAGCCTTGTTGCTAAAGGTTACACCCAACTCCCTGGCTTGGATTTCTCGGAAACCTTCAGTCCAGTCGTCAAGGCTGCCACCGTCCGTTTAGTACTCTCCCTTGCCATCACAGCCGGCTGGCCGCTTCGTCAACTGGATATCAAAAATGCCTTCTTGCATGGCATTCTCCTTGAGGAGGTCTTTATGGAGCAACCTCCGGGTTACATAGATTCTCGCCCTCCTGACCATGTTTGTCGCCTTCAGAAAGCACTTTATGGCCTCAAACAGGCACCTCGGGCGTGGTTTCACCGGCTCAGTACCTTCCTGGAGAAGTTTGGCTTCCTCTGCAGTCGCGCCGATCCTTCCCTTTTTGTTTATGCTCGACCTCAGGGGACTATTTACCTCCTCCTGTATGTCGATGACATTGTTCTTACTGGCAACAACAGCCACCTGCTGACGGATTTTATTGCCCAGCTTCGCCATGAGTTTTCCATGACTGATCTTGGCCCGCTACACTATTTTCTTGGTCTCGAAGCCCAGCGCAGCTCCTCCGGCCTCTTTCTCAGCCAAACCAAATATGCTCATGATCTGCTACAGCGGGCGCAAATGACGGACTGCAAGCCAGTAGGCACGCCAATGGTTGTGGGTCAACATATGTCTAGTGCTGGACATGCTTTTTCGGATCCAACCTTATGTCGCTCTCTTGTCGGTGCTCTGCAGTACTTAACAGTCACCCGGCCTGATCTATCACATGCTGTCAACTCCGTCAGTCAGTATATGCACTCCCCAACTACTGATCATTATCAGGCTGTGAAGCGCATTCTTCGTTATCTCAAGGGCACCATTGAATTTGGGCTCACATTCTCCACGCAGAGTTCTGCTCAAATTCTTGCTTATTCGGATGCCGATTGGGCCGGCTGTCCCGACACTCGTCGCTCGATCTCTGGTTTTGCTATCTATTTTGGCAGTCATCTTATCTCTCGGAGTGCTAAAAAGCAAACCTCTGTTTCTCGATCAAGTTGCGAATCCGAATATCGTGCACTTGCTCTCACCGCCACAGAGGTCAAATGGTTGCTCCATCTTCTCCGCGATCTCAAGGTTTCTCCCTCAGGATCTGCTACGCTGTTATGTGACAATCGAAGTGCCATTTTTATGTCCCTCAACCCAGTTTCTCATCATCGTTCCAAGCACATTGATCTGGACTGTCATTTTGTGCGTGAGCAAGTCGCTGCTGGTGTCATTAAAGTTCAGCATGTCCACTCTCAGCTGCAGATTGCTGATATCTTCACCAAAAGCTTGGGGCGGTCCCAGTTCTCATTCTTTCGTTCCAAGCTCACCGTGTCTCCTCCCACGGTTAGCTTGCGGGGGGCTGTTAAGGAAAGATCCACACCAAGATCAGAATCAAATCCTGAAGATCTGGTGGAAGATATCTCCAACACACAATCACAGCATATCAATTAGAATCAGTCTTGATTGTGTAAAATCTTCATTTGCTATAACTATGTAACAGCTTCATCTATAAATAAGATATTGATCCATATGCTGAATTAAGCAGTGGATCACCAATTATTCTAAAATCTTCTTCTTCTTTTACGCTTCACAAACCTCTTCAACAACAATCGAAAGTCAGAAAATGGTGATCGTGGCAGTCATGGTATTTCTTATTCGAGATCATTAACAAGTTCTTGAATTTCCGAAGGAATGCTTTTCCGAATGTCTTGCGTTATGGATTTTTTTTGGATCTCATACCCCAAAGATAGCAAAATTGATACCCCTTCATTGTTTTTTACAATCAGATACCCCTCAGTCACTGAAATTACCATCATGCCCTCACTTTTCACCATCGCAGCATATATGCATACCATGCCACATAACGTGACGTGACATGGATAGTTAAAAAATAATAATAAATACCATTGTTGCTTCGGAAGTCACCGACGACATTAAGTCCCCGGCACGTGGCAAGCAACGATAGGCGACGGCGTACGGCGATATCAGTATTAAATGCATGAGAAGACCCGTCGTGCGCTCGCATTAAATGCATCTTTTAACTATGCATAGAAATTTGGGTGCGTAGTTAACAAACGGGTATAAAAAACTAACATCATACGCATATATGATTTTTCACGCGTTGTTATCACTATACGCGTATACAAAGTATGCTAATGACGTACGAAAACAATACACATGTTTATCGAAACTCACGGGGGACATTAGTTATCACACATGTGGCAAGCACCGATTAACCAACCGATACGGCGGTATGAGGGGACATCAAACAAGAGTCGACCGATGATTGCCGGATCGAAGGCTACGAGATTCCCAAGCAAACAAGAGTCAAAGTCAATGCATAGGCGATCTCGCTGGACGCCAGGTTCTGGGATTCGCCGGAGGATTTCCAACCGGAGAGGTTCCTAGAAAGCCCGGTGACCTTTAAAGGGAGCGATTTCCAGTACATACCCTTCGGCGCAGGCCGGAGAATTTGTCCCCGGCTGCAGTTTGTATCTGCTAGCTTGGAGCTCGCATTAGGAAATCTTATCCGTTGCTTTGACTGGGAATTGCCTGATGGCATGGTGGAAGGTGATCTTGACATGAGTGAAGGCCCTGGATTAACTGCACACATGAAACACGACCTTTACCTTGCTGCAAGACCAGTTCGTTTGGATTAGAAAGAACTCAAATAAGTCTCTCAGGTTGATGCATGCATGCATGTCCGTTGTTGTCTTTGATCAAAACTATGTGATTTTGAGTGATGCTTGTGAGATCACGGGTGGTATCCTACACAAGCAAGACATCCGATCAAATTTGAATCTTTAGATTTGATTTGCTAGATGTGTAGCTACCGTCCATTGTTAGTTGTTGTGTCTTGCTTATTTGTCACTTCTGTAGTTATTTGGGTAAAATAAGGTATTTGCCAATTAATCTTTATAAGATTGGTTACTTGTAAAGTCAGATCGATCATGTAATCATTCCCTGGGTAGTCTCTGATCAGTTGTTATTTCATGATGAATAAAACAGCACTCAAGATATACAAGAATTAAGATAAGGACAAGTAGCCAAACTAGTTGGAGTTGGATAAGTGCTAAAAAAATTTCACATCACAATGTACTAATTAATTCAATCACAGGACTTTTCTTTTGCCACATACATACATACCCAAATGCATATAAGCCACATATCAATGACTGAGATATTCAAGATGAGACAAACTAATCTACTGTATTCATGTCTAAAAGTCCAAAGATCAACACCACCCTCGTCCCCCTGTACTTTACTGTTATACCCTCATGTTTGTTTGTTTTTCCTTTTTCTTTTTCAGTTTTGTTTAATTTCAATATTTCAATATTTCAAATTTCAAATCATAGAAATTTAAAAAAATTAAATTTAAAATTTAAAATTATAAAAAAATTCAAATTTCAAATAGTAAAAATTTCAAAATTTAAAATTTCCCTCCTTTTAAATTACCCCCGACCCGACATCCTTCCCTTTAAATCCTTCTCTCACACCTCATTTTCAGTCACTCTTCAATCACACCTCCCTCCCCTGCTCTCTCTCTCTCTCAGCCTCTCCTTCTCTCCTCCTAGAACAAAGTTCTCATCTTAGCCATCACTTTTCGTAATTCATAAAAGAACATTATGGATGACTACTTCGGTTCATTTTCAGATAGTTGTTCATTTGATAATGATGTTCCTAGTGGGGAGAGCATCTCTATCAACAGTCGCGATTATACAGCCGAATTTATCACACATCATGTGAGGACTCATACCTCCAACCCGATCCGACCATGCTAGGTTGAGGGTCTGACTTTATGGTTTTGACTCGGTTGGCCTTGATTTGTGATCGGTTGATCGCATCGCTGTTTTGGGACCCCAAGAGTAATTTAGTAAATTGCACCTTGACGGTCGATTTCACACCTGCGTAGTGCACACACACCCCTATGAATGATGTATGTCCTTGTTAGAACCTTAGGCGGGCTTTGGATCGAAAGATCCTAGCTCGGGCGCGACAGCTTGTCTTTAGAACAGTTGTTAGCCCTGGGATGATCGATCGGTCCCTAGACGATCAATCACCCCGTGGGACGATTGATCGGGCTTGATGTCGGCACCACCTTTGACGTGTCCAGATAAAGGCGTTGGGCGCTGAACCGACGTAGGACGATCGATCGGTACCTTGACAAATGAAACTTTAGAATTTCCAGTTTTTTGAAATAATGTAGTTTGATTGTTCCTTAAATCTCTCTTAATTTGTTGAAGAGGTTATGTTGTTTAAACTCTGTTTAAGAAAAGATTTGTAAGGTTGCTGAGTTAAGGACGTAAAAATAAAAAAGGATAATCCTCTAGTCTGATCTATTATCCTCCAATTTAATTCTATAATTGCAAATTCCATCATTGTGGGGAGGGAGAGGGGGGGTGGGCTTGGGTTTGCGAGAAGCAGCTCCCATTCAAACTGCAATTATTTCAACCTCATGGTCCTCATCACCTCTGATATTTATGATGCTAAGAACCAGATCTCACCTTCCACTATAAAAGAATTGGACTTCTCAAGATCATTAGAATCACTAGCTAGGTTAGGTACAATGTCTCTGCTAGCTTTCTCATGCCTTGTTCTTCTCTTATTAGTTTCACTACTTCTTGTGAGCACCAAAAGAGTACAGAGAAGAAGTAAGCTGCAGCCACCGTCTCCACCAAAGCTTCCCCTAATAGGAAACCTCTACCAGCTCGGGTCGCTGCCTCACCGATCTCTTCGAGCTCTTGCACGGCAGAACGGGCCGCTCATGCTCCTCCACCTCGGCCATGTGCCGACCATCGTCGTCTCGTCCATGGAGGTGGCACGAGAGATCCTGAAAACCCATGATCTCGTCTTCGCCAGCCGGCCCTCTCTGAAGGCCGCCAAGATAATCCTCCACGGTAGCGCCGACATGGCCTTCGCACCCTACAGCGATCACTGGAGGCAGCTGAGAAAGGTCTCCGTCACCCACCTGTTGAGCTACAAGAGAGTGCAGTCCTTCGGGTCGGCCAGAGAGGAGGAAGTGGCTCTCATGATCAAAAAGATCTCTTCTTCGCCGACATTTCCGGTGAATGTAACCAAGATCTTCTACAGCTTTGCCAATGATAGCATCTGCAGAGTTGTCTGTGGGAAATTTGCTAGAGAAGATAGGAACGAGGCGTTCAGCGAGGTCATCAAAGAGAGCGATACTCTGCTTGATGGTTTCCATTTGGTGGATTACTTCCCTTCTCTGGAGTGGCTGGGCACCATCCTTGGGTGGGATAAGAGAGCTATTAGGATTTCCAAGAGATGGGATGTTCTTCTTGATCAGATAATAAAAGACCATGCTGATAGAACCAAGGATGTTGGTGAGCTTGAGGGTGGTGATTTTGTGCATATCTTGCTCTCTCTTCAAAAGGATCCAGACTTGGAGATTGATCTTACTGATGATAAACTGAAAGCACTGCTAATGGTAATATTAATATAAACTCATGATCTCTTTTCCTATAAGTTTAAGTTCTTGGATTGAGTACTGATAAGGTTCAAATAAAGAACATTTAAAATACTTTTTATCTTATATGCGTGAAACAATAAAACACATCCATCATCGTCCTCTAGAAAAAACAGAACACGTTTGTAAGGTCTCGCACACATTTCCGACATGTAACATAAACTAATTTTATTTTCTTTTTTCCTTTTTCTGTTTTTTTTTTTTTTTGGCAGGATATGTTTGCAGCAGGGTCTGATACTACATTTGTGTCGCTAATTTGGGCCATGGCAGAACTCATCAAACATCCAGAGGTGTTGAAGAAGCTGCAAACCGAAGTGAGAGCAGTGGCCACTGATAAAGCACTGATTCGAGAAGAAAACCTCAGCGAGATGAACTACTTAAAAGCTATGATAAAGGAGATCCTGCGGCTGCACCCTCCGGCGCCACTGCTACTGCCACGAGAGTCGACCGATGATTGCCGGGTCAATGGCTACGAGATTCCCAAGCAAACAAGAGTCATAGTCAATGCATGGGCGATCTCACGGGACGCCAGGTTCTGGGATTCGCCGGAGGATTTCCAACCGGAGAGGTTCCTAGAAAGCCCGGTGACCTTTAAAGGGAGCGATTTCCAGTACATACCCTTCGGCGCTGGCCGGAGAATTTGTCCCGGGCTACCGTTTGCATCTGCTAGCTTGGAGCTCGCATTAGGAAATCTTATCCGTTGCTTTGACTGGGGATTGCCTGATGGAATGGTGGAAGGAGATCTTGACATGAGTGAAGCACCTGGAGTAGTTGCACACATGAAACACAGTCTTTACCTTGTTGCCAAACCAGTTCGCTTCGATTAGAAAGGATTCTAATTGTAAGCTAACGATCATATCATATGTTGTCCTTGACTATGTATTGGTGTGGATCTGACGATATACAAAGAGAGCCCTATTTATGGAAATGAAAAGATTGCTCTAACAATCAGAACAAAGTGCTACAATCAAGTCCTATTAGTAATTTATATAAAAGTTTTTCTTATTCCTGACAACTTCCTTTATAATTCCGTGCACTTGATCTCTAACCTTCTCTCAAGTCTTTATTCCAGGGGAAATGTACACAGAGAAAGCTTACTCAAATCATGGCAGGCTGAAGAGTCTCATGATCAAGCACAGACAAGCACATCTTATCTTTTCGTAGGATGAGATTCGAATAGTTTGTCTTTGTCATGACTATGACATAACAACAGATATATCTCATCAGAATGGACACTCTTGATAAGATTATAAGATTTCCACAACGTAAAGCTCTGTTTTCCACCTTTCATGTCATAATGCATTGAATAAATATCTTGTGCTCATGTCTTAAAAGTCTAAGATTTTCTACTAACTTTCTGGGGTGAAAAATTACAATGATTAATTTTACATGATTAATTAATATTTAAAGGGGTTAACATTTACATATTAGTCATGTTTAGATTTGGAATGAGATTTTTCTCTCATTTCTATGAATTTTACAAGTTATCACATGTAATCATCACAGGTTTTACTAACAAAAGAGCGATTATAACCAAAATAAAAAGACCGTCTTCGTCTTGATCTCCTTGCTAGTTCCATCATTGTTGGTCCTCACAGAACTCTCTCCCCTTTGATCTTCTTAATCTAATCTCCCACCACTTCCCTTTCCCCTCGTCCTCCTCGCCCTCAATGAGAGTCGATCCAACATCGTGCAACTCCAATTGTCATCCCATTTTTAATACCATCTGCAACACCTTTATGCCTGTATGACTCGGTTTGAAAGGATTGAAAACCTTAAAAAAGACCTATTCCAAACCATGACTATGTTGGAAAGCAAACCTAACATAAGATGGATTAGGATTTTGATTTTAGGTTTTTTTTTTTGCTTTGATTAGGTTTTCAGGAATTTAATTTATTGTGTGTGGGTGTCTATAAAATAAACAAATAAACAGGAAATTGATGAATAGTCAATTTGGAAGAACTTATTTGCCCTCTAGTCCACTTAGAATTTTTATAAGGCATTTAATCTCTTTTTGGACAGATGTAATTTTTTATTATTAAAATGCCCGTTTAACACCCCCATCCTATATTCCCTTCCCGGTGACTGTTCACATTTCTAATGACTGTTTGTATTCCCGTCGAAAAGTTACTATAAAAAAAACCGGAAAGTAACTAATAAATAAACTGCAAAGTAACTACCAAAAAATGAAAAGTGACTACCAAAATTGAAAAGTAACTATAAATATTTTGTAGAATATTTTGTAATATTTTAACTACAAAGTGAAAAGTAACTATAAATATTTCAAAAGTGATATTCCGCAACAAAAATTGAAAAAGAAAATGGAAAGTAACTACTAAAATTGAAAAGTAACTAGAGATTTTTTACACAATAATTTTTTAATATTTTTAACTACAAAGTGAAACGTAACAATAAATATTTTAAAAGTGATATTCCCCCACAAAAAATGGAAAAAATGAAAAGTAACTACAAAATTGAAAAGTAAATACAAATAAATATTTTTTCACAATATTTATCAATAATTTAATATTTTAACTATAAAATGAAAAGTAACTACCATATTTTCCTAAATTGTAAAGTAACTACCATATGTTTGCAATATTAAAAAGTAACTACCAGTATTTTTTTAACTGATTTTTGCACAAATTGGTAGTCAATTTTCATTGTGTATGAAAATTTAAAAATAACTATCATATTGTTTTAATATTTTTACAAAAATTGATAGTTACTTTCCATTGTGTATCAATTGTTTTTTTTTGTTACCTTTTGAAATTTGGTAACAAATTGCGAGTTACCTTCTATGTCAATTGTCGTTGGTAGTTACTTTTCGAGCAAAGTTACTAAAAACATACACAAAAAAAAGAAAAATAAAAGTAACCATAAAATTAGAAAGTTACTACAAAAAAATAAAGAGTAATCACAAAAAATAATTGAAAAAAAAAAATTAAAGCCGGCTGCTGGACGGGGAGCTTTGGAGGCGACTTCGGGATCTGGGGGCGGGGAGGGGCTGCGGTGAGGCGCCGGACGCGCGGGGGTACGGGGACGGCGAGTGGCGATGAGATCGGGACGAGAGACCAATGGGGGTGGGATGGCGGCGGCGGATCAAGAGCATTGGACCGGCGACAAGTTTTGGAGCTTTGGCCCGGCGATGAGCTTTGGAGCTTTGGACCGGCGACGAGCTTTGGAGCTTTGGACCAGCGACGAGGGTGGGATAGCGGCGGCGGATCTGGAGCTTTGGACCGGCGACGGGGGTGGGATGGTGGCAGTGGATCTGGAGGTCGAAGTCGGGAGGGACGGCGGGGAGCTTTGGACCAGCGACGGGGGTGGGATGGTGGCGGCGGATCTGAAGCTTTAGACCGGCGACGAGCTTTGGAGACGGGATCCGGGATCTGGGTTGGAGCGGGGTGCCAGGCGCGCGGGGTGGGGGGACGGGGACGGCGCGCGTCCGGCGACTACCTCGGGATCTGGTGGTGGGGCGGTGGCGGGGATTTGGGGGGGGGGGGGGGGGGGGGGGATTAGGAGGGGTTAGTAGGGTGTATATATATAGATAGAAGATAAGGGGTAGTTTTGTCTTTATTCCCCTATAGTGGTACTAAAAGTCTGAAAAACTTCTATAGAGGACCAAATGACAAGTTGGTCTCTAATAAGAACCATTTGACAAATCACCCTAAAATAAAAGATACACATGCAATTACTGACCTTAGACCGATATATATGTCATTAAACTAGCTTTAAAGGGAACATATGCATCTTATACGGCCTCGTTTGGTATGGAAATAAGTTATTCCGGATTAAGGGATTTTGAAGTTATGAAAAGTGAGAATAAAATAGTAATGATTACTTAAAATAAGAAAAATTAGAGTGGTAGTAGTAATAATTATTTAAAATAAGATAAATTAAAGTAATAGTAGTAATGATTATTTAAAATAAAAAAAAATAGAGCGAGAATAAGAAAAAAAGATGTTGGTGTGGATGAGTATTATTCTCACATCAAACGACCTCATCATCAGGGAACATTTATGATGAGGCTTACGACTCATATATATATATGATGAAAGTGGCATCTGAGTCATCGCACATGGTGAGCACCTGACGGAGGGGTGAGAGAGGGAGAGAAAGAGAGTAGTGGCCGATGATTAGCGTGTCAGGTGACTAGAGGGTGTATGCTTATTTATTTATTTATATTCAAAAAACCCTTGCTCATGTTATGGCTGCGGCTGAAGCATCCATCATCAAGCACATCTTATCTTTCTATAGGATAAGATACAAAAAGCTTAATTGCCTTTGTCATGACTCATGACAAAACGACAAATATAGCTGATCGCACACTTGACAAATATAGCATAGAGTTCCGCCTCGACTGTTCTGTAGAGCATGTCTTCATATTTCAAAGTTCATCCTCTATATCCTGAAAACAGAGCACACCAATGCCAGTCTTCTTCTCTAATTATTTCCATGAAGCATCTACCTGAATAATACATCCATTCCATCATGCTCGGTGCTTCAATGCCAGCATTTCCTTCTCCTCAATAATCACATAGATGATAGATGTCAGGCATGGATCTTTACATCCATCTTTCAATATAAAACAGGGGTTAAGGACTGAAACAGCTGCTGCAGAGTACACAATGTCTCTGCTGCTAGCTTTCTCATGGCTTGTTCTTCTCTTATTAGTCTCACTACTTCTTGTGAGCACCAAAAGAGTAAAGAGGAGTAAGCTGCAGCCACCTTCTCCACCAAAGTTTCCCCTAATAGGAAACCTCCACCAGCTCGGCTCGCTGCCCCACCGATCTCTCCGAGCTCTTGCACGGCAGAACGGGCCGCTCATGCTCCTCCACCTCGGCCATGTGCCGACCATCGTCGTCTCGTCTATGGAGGTGGCACGAGAGATCATGACAACCCATGATCTCGTCTTCGCAAGCCGGCCCTCTCTGAAGGCCGCCAAAATACTCCTCTACGGCTGCACCGACATGGCCTTCTCACCCTACGGTGATCGCTGGAGGCAGCTGAGAAAGGTCTCCAACGCCAACCTGTTGAGCTCCAAGAGAGTGCAGTCCTTCCGGCCGGCAAGAGAGGAGGAAGTGGCTCTCATGATCAAAAAGATCTCTTCTTCGCCGACATCTCCGGCGAATGTAACCAAGATCTTGAACAGCTTTGCTAATGATATCATCTGCAGAGTTGTCTGTGGGAAATTTGCTAGAGAAGATAGGAACGAGGAGTTCGGCGAGGTCATCGAAGAGAACCTTCTACTGCTTGATGGTTTCCATTTGGTGGATTACTTCCCTTCTCTGGAGTGCCTGAGCACCATCTTTGGGTGGGATAAGAGAGCTATTAGGAATTCCAAGAGATGGGATGTTCTTCTTGATCAGATAATAGAAGACCATGCTAATGGATCTAAGGACGATGCATGTGGTGGAGTTGAGAGTGGTGATTTTGTGGACATCTTGCTCAGTCTTCAAAAGGATCCAGACAGCATGGACTTTGTTCTTACCCATGAGACGATCAAGGCACTCATACTGGTAATATATACATTCTCAACTCACAATTCCTACAACTGTTAGACTATAATTATGCAAATTAATCTTTAATTTCCTATTATTTAGAAAACATATATAATACACACTACTGTTTTTTATTGGCAGGATATGATTGCAGCAGGGTCTGATACTACATTTGTAACGCTAGTTTGGGCCATGGCAGAACTCATCAAACATCCGGAGGCGATGAAGAAGCTGCAAACCGAAGTGAGAGCAGTGGCCACTGATAAAGCACTGATTCGAGAAGAAGACCTCAGCGAGATGAACTACTTAAAAGCAGTGATAAAGGAGATCCTGCGGCTGCACCCTCCGGCGCCACTGCTACTGCCACGAGAGTCGACCGATGATTGCCGGGTCGATGGCTATGAGATTCCCAAGCAAACAAGAGTCATAGTCAATGCATGGGCGATCTCGCGGGACGCCAGGTTCTGGGATTCGCCGGAGGAGTTCCAACCGGAGAGGTTCCTAGAAAGCCCGGTGACCTTTAAAGGGAGCGATTTCCAGTACATACCCTTCGGCGCAGGCCGGAGAATTTGTCCCGGGATGCAGTTTGCATCTGCTAGCTTGGAGCTCGCATTAGGAAATCTTATCCGTTGCTTTGACTGGGGATTGCCTGATGGCTTGGTGGAAGGAGATCTTGACATGAGTGAAGGCCCTGGAGTAACTGCACACATGAAACACGACCTTTACCTTGTTGCAAGACCAGTTCGTTTGGATTAGAAAGGATTCTAATTGTAAGTTAACGATCATATCTTGACTATGTATTGGTGTGGATATATATGAGTGTTGACTTTTCCTCCTCTGAGGAAGATAACGGCAGCAAGAGGAGCATCCGATCGATCCGACTTCGAGAGTTGGATCGATCGCTCCTTGAGATCACACGGTGATTTAGTGACGAATCGATCCGGCTCTCAAAGACGGATCGATCCGACGCGAAAAACAAAGAGACAGAAGGCACCGTTTTTTGAACGATAAGGTTCGATCGATCGGCAGATCGATCCTTCTTCGAAACGCAGAGATTTTGAGGGACGGATCGATCGGTCTCACAGAGTTCGATCGATCCTACGCGGGATTTTTTGGAATTCGTCGACGCTCAAGCAAACCGATCGATCCTTCTCTATAGTTAGATCGATCGGACTCTATTGGACGGGCAGATCCGATGGCTCAGATTTAATCCGGATTTGTGTCTATTGGAGGCTATAAATAGGGTGCTTTTAGGGTTTCTTTGTGTGGGAGAGATGTTATTGAGAGGCTTATGAGAGTTGTGAGAGTAGGCAATCCTAGAGAGAGATCTCTTTGTCTCTGCTAGGGTTTGGGCTTTGTAATCTCTCTCTCATAGTGAAGATTTCCTCTGTTGTCCGTGGTTTTTTTCTTTCCAGTTGTTGCTGGTAGGTTTTTCCACGTAAATCCTTGTCTCCACTTTTTCCTTTTCTTTTGTGGTTTGGTTGTTTCTCTTCCGCTGCGACATCCCCGTACTATCTAGTGTATCTCCGGCATCGCCGGGACCCCTCAGATTCCCCAACAATGAGGACATACAAAGAGAGCTCTATTTATGGAAAATGAAAAGATTGCTCTACCAAACAGAACAAAGTGCTACATGTTAGGAAGTCCGGCGGGGATCACACCAAGATTGGAGAGCACCAAAATAGAACAAGGAGGAGAGACACCAGATTTAACGTGAAAAACCTTCCGACAAATCACCGCAAAGGAAAAACCACGGGAAGAGAGAAAACTTCAATATATGAGGAGATTTACAAGACTTGATCTCTCAACTCTCACATATAAATCTCTCTCAACCCTCCCAAATACATTCACTCAAGAATGCCCTACTTTCTATCAAACCCCCAAGACCTCTCTCTAGGGTTTCTGATATCAAGCCACACTCAAAGCTGCCGTACCTCATCTATATATGAAGAGATCCAATTAAACCCTAAGCCAATGCATAGAGCATAGCTTAGTCATCGTTGGATCTTGTGATCCAACGCTCAGCATAGATTTCGTTGGCTGTGGACCGATGCATTCAATGCCCACTAAGATGATGTCATCATCCACTAGGTAAACCAATATCAGATCCTTTGGGGCGTGATCCATCACGCGGACTTATACAACGTCTTATGCTCGCCGTCGGATAATCGCGCAGGATCGCGCGATCACGCGGACGATGATGATCGTATCACGCGGACGCGTCCCGTGACCGATCGCTGACCTTGGCTTACCACCCAAGCACTGTTCATCATCTTCTTCCTCACTTTTTCACGAGGAGCGACAAAATCCCAACAAACTCCTCCTCGCGACGTATGAAAAACACCTCATCGAGCTTTGCTCGGACAATGCAACCTGTCGTGCCACATTCAAGCCACTGTGCCTCGTGACTCGGCCTCCACATCGAGAAACAATCTTCACCATTGAAACTCGGACTTTGCACCTCCTCTTGTGCTGCGCTTCTTCAAGTCATTGCACCTCATGACTCTGAAGACTCCATCGACCCCATCGAACTCTTGATGTCGCAATCAAGACTCGGACCTCCATACACTCTGTCGTGCCACCATTCGAGCCATCATACTGCATGACTCGCCCTTTTCAGATCGCTTCGATCGATCGGAACCCCCATCGTACCTCTAGTACGGAAGCTCCCCCGTAATGACACACACGTCGCTGTCGAGTGTCACTACGTTATTGCTCTTCTGATCATCCTCCTTGACCTTCCCATTAGTAAGATCATCCTTGTACTTCATGCATCGCCGCTTGATGTGGCCTTCCTTCCCGCGCGCAGTAGTAGCAAGTAACTGTCTTTCCTCTGATCCTGCCATCCTTCCCTTTCATCTCTACCAAATACACCTCTGAGACATGCTCATTTGTCGACCTCTTTCTCAAGGCATTGGAGAGCAGAGCCGCTGTAACTTCCTCTGTCTCTAGGGACTCCTTTCCATAGAGTAATGTAGTCACCAGATGCTCGTAGGAAGGTGGAAGAGACGCCAAAAGGAGGAGGGCCTTGTCTTCATCATCCACTGTAACCTCCACGCTCAACAGCTGGGTGATGATCCTATTGAAGGTGTTCAGGTGCTCTATCAGATCTGAACCTTCCTTCATCCTCAAGGTGTACAGCTGTTGTTTCAGGAACAGTTTATTCGTCAGAGATTTAGTCATGAACAAACTTTCTAACCTTGACCACAACCCTGCAGCCTTGTCCTCATTGATGACGTTGTACATAACCTCATCCGCTAGGCAGAGCCTGATGGTGCTCACCGCCTTCATCTCGATCTCCTCCCAGTCGTCGTCCTTCATAGCCTCGGACTTCTTCCCCTTCAAGGTCTTGTAGAGACCCTGCTGCGCCAGGATATCCTTCACCCGCTGCTGCCATAAGCCGAAGTTGCTTCTCCCATCGAATCGCTCAATCCCGAAACGAGAATCTGAGGCCTTCCCCGCCATCACGAACTGTTGAACCAATCAACCTGGCGAACCTGACTCTTGATACCACTTGTTAGGAAGTCCGACGGGGATCACACCAAGATGGGAGAGCACCAAAATAGAACTAGGAGGAGAGACACCAGATTTAACGTGGAAAACCTTCCGGCAAATCACCGCAAAGGAAAAACCACGGGAAGAGAGAAAACTTCAATATATGAGGAGATTTACAAGACTTGATCTCTCAACTCTCACATATAAATCTCTCTCAACCCTCCCAAATACATTCACTCAAGAATGCCCTACTTTCTATCAAACCCCCAAGACCTCTCTCTAGGGTTTCTGATATCAAGCCACACTCAAAGCTGCCGTACCTCATTTATATATGAAGAGATCCAATTAAACCCTAAGCCAATGCATAGAGCATAGCTTAGTCATCGTTGGATCACAAGATCCAACGCTCAGCATAGATTTCGTTGGTTGTGGACCGATGCATTCAATGCCCACTAAGATGATGTCATCATCCACTAGGTAAACCAATATCATATCCTTTGGGGCGTGATCCATCACGCGGACTTATACGACGTCTTATGCTCGCCGTCGAATAATCACGCAGGATCGCGCGATCACGCAGACGATCATGATCGTATCACGCGGACGCGTCCCGTGACCGATCGCTGACCTTGACTTACCGCCCAAGCACTGTTCATCATCTTCTTCCTCGCTTTTTCATGAGGAGCGACAAAATCCCAACACTACAATCAAGTCCTACTAGTAATTTATATAAAGATTGTCTTATTCCATATAATTTCCTTTATAATTCCGTGCACTTGATCTCTAACCTTCTCTCAAGTCTTTATTCCAGGGGAAATGTAAACAGAGAAAGCTTACTCAAATCATGACAGGCTGAAGAGGCTCATGATCAAGCACAGACAAGCACATTATCTTTTCATAGGATGAGATTCGAATAGTTTATGACTATGACATAACAACAGATATATCTAATCAGAATGGACACTCTTGATAAGATTATAAGACTTCCACAACGTAAAACTCTGTTTTCCACCTTTCATGTCATAATGCACTGAATAAATATCTTCTGCTCATGTCTTAAAAGATTTTCTACTAACTTTCTGGGGTGAAAAATTACAATGATTAATTTTACATGATTAATTAATATTTAAAGGGGTTAACATTTACATATTAGTCATGTTTAGATTTGGAATGAGATTTTTCTCTCATTTCTATGATTTTACAAGATATCACATGTAATCATCACAGGTTTTGCTGACAAAAGAGCGATTATAACCAAAATAGAAAGACCATCTTCTTTTTTTTTCTTTTTTTTTTTTGAGTAAGTCAGCCAAAAATGGCTAATTACAGGAAAGAAACTGCATAACTAGGGAAACGAACAAAAAGGAAAATCTGCAGGAGCTTCAGATCCAGAAGCAAAGACCCAGCAGTGACTCCAGCGCCTATGTTTACCAAACATGGCTAGATAATCAGCATCACGAACTCGATGTCGTTGCACAGATCTGAAGACAACTGCCAGAAAGCGCGCCGCCATCCCACAGATATCTCTCAATAAATTAGCAAGATGAGGAAGCCAAGAGATAGACCCATGTATACAGGCAACCATAAACCTCGCATCTGACACCACCAAACACCTTGACACCCCTAACTGCGAAGCCAAGAAAAGACCCCTATAATTAGCATGCAGTTCCGCCTCTTCGCAAGAGGCAGCAACAATAGCTTCGGAACACGCAACCTTGATCCGACCACCTTGATCTCTTATAATCACACCTACTGCAGCCCCAGTGCTAGCAGAGAAAGCCGCATCCACCACAATAGAGATCCCACCACCCTGCTCCTCTACTTCTGATACACCATCATAAATACAAAGTTTTCGCTCTTTGCACCTCTAAAATTCCTCGGCCATACGACAAATCCGTAAATATAAGATCTCAATATGGACTCCTCCTCCCGAGAACACCACCTCATTCCTGTTAAGCCAGATTAACCACACAGCAAAACCAACCAAGGTCTTTCTTCTTCCCACCTCCAAGGAACTCGACGAGGATGACAGAAGCAAAATTAGGTCCTCAAATCCAAAGGAGACAAAAGAAGGCAAGAGCATAGCCCATATTCTAGAGACAAAATGACATGAGAAAAATAGGTGAAGTAGGGATTCCTGCGCCAAACCACACAAGGGAGATGAAGAGTCAGAGATCAAACCAAGTTGCCAAAGAACATCCCTGGTAGCAAGCCTTCCATGTAGCAATTTCAAAATTAGAAACCTGACTTTAGGGGCCACAGGCATCCTCCAAAGATTTAACCAAACCTCCTTAGGAAAGATAGAAGATCTCTCCACCGGCACCTCTTGTAAAAGAAGAAAAAGATAAGCAGATTTGCTAGATATTCTCCCTGATGGATTGAAATCCCAAGTCCAGACATCACCCCCCTCTAGAACTGGAATATTAGCAATAGAAGATCCCAAAGAAATACCCAAAAGCATTTGTAGATCCTGAAGAACCCATTCCTTCCCAACAAGGAGATCAACAACACTCAAATCTTCCAAATTATTCGCTCCCATGTTAAGAAAACAAGGATTATGCGCCAAATCCATCCCCCCACACCAACGATCAAAAAGGAAGCTTGCACCTGAGCCCACACCGGGACGAACAAAGTAGCCAGGACGCATACTTCTTGCAGCTCGGCACATCAGTTTCCAATGAAAAGAAGAAGTGGAGGAACACATAACTGGCAGAGTTGTCTTCAAGCAATATTTAGCACGAACTAGGCTAGACAAAACTGATGGACTAACCTCAAGCAACTTCGCCACCCTTGTAAAGCTAATTGCCTTCTGCCAAGTGCTCAAATCCCGTATACCTAGTCCACCCTAATCAATAGGAGAAACAACTGTGCCCCAAGCCACTCCAGCAAAACCCCCTTTGTTTCCCTGCCACAAGAAGCACCTGAACATAACCTCCATATCTTTGATTACCTCGGCCGGAAGCCCCACCGCCGACATAAAATGAACCAGGGTAGCCTGCAACACACTGCGCACTAAAACTAGTCGCCCATCAGCCGACAATCTACAAGCAGACCAGGAGGATAGCCTATGTCGCGCCCCGACCCGTGAAAGCCCAACCGGGCCGGGCGACACGAACCGGAACCTAACAAAACGAGAAAGAAAAGCTGGCGAGGGTTCCCTCTAACCTATTAGTCTCCATAACAATTCACCAAAGGCACCCCCAATTAAAAGACATTAATTTAACAATATCCAACCACAGATTTAAAACTCAAAGTGTTTAATATACATATCCTCGGAGAGGGGAAGATCCAAATACAACATTACTCCCGTAGGAGACTAACTAACATAAGGTATAAAAGCAGTAAAGATCGCCACCTCTCAAGGTCAGCCAGGCGGCGCCGCACCGCCAATCAACTGTCCAGTAAGGGCCACAGAAGAAGTACTGACGCCTGCACCTGCAAAATGCAGCCCGGGTAGGTGTGAGCACTAAGCTCAGTAGGGATCTTCACTACGACACACAGAAGGAAGAGGGGAAGAGGGAAACGCAACAGTGTTGCCCTCAAGTAGAACCTGGGTGTATACGGGGGTCCCATAACCCCACCGCGTATCCCTGAGGCCCTCGATCATGATCTTCCAGCCGGGCTGGTCACATGTCAGGTCACACTCAGTAGCAGGAAACAACACTGATGACTCTCAACAGGACACAGAACACTGTTTGGTGGAAAGAGACACCACTGAGTAGGCAACTCCTCTACTCAAGAGTTTAAGAACACCGGACACCGGCTACACCTCAGATCCGACTCGAGGCCGACACGACCTCTACAATCATCAAGCAACAGGTGCACCAGTCATCTAAGCCTATCATCAAGTTTGACTGGACACTACAATTCAAACCGGGTCCAAACTACCCAACCCCGGTCCTAGGGTTAAGTCCGAGCTTCCAGTCTCGGAACGGCGACCCACTGATCACCCACGCCCTAACCAATGCAACTAATGCACAACAGAAAAATGCATGCTATGAACATACACATATAAGAAGTAAAGCATGCAACAGTATGACAAACATCATATAAGTCAATCAGATCGCTGCAGCGGTACTCTTCAACTTCACGCCAGAGATGGGAGATCCCAAATAGGTCCAAATCTGACCAAGTTCCACTGCCTCAATGTGCAAGATCCTGCGAATAGTTTCACGCCGAGGTACATCCAACGAGGGGTAGAATCTCACTAGGATTTATTCTTATTCATCCAAAGGCCAGACAAGCAACCAAATCTGAGGAGAATCTGACACAACTTTCTAGCCTCGGATAAAGATGCAATCGATACGAACATGCAGTCGTATGCATACAAGTGATCGGAGAGCCTAAATTGAGAACACCGGAATCTGAGCCCAACAAACCAGACTGCCTATCATTGAGTAGCCTGGATAGGACTTCTTGAACAAGAACAAAAATATATGGGGAAAGGGGATCAACCCTGTCTCAAACCCCTCTGTGGAACCACCTTGCCAGATGATCTACCATTAATGATGAAAGAACAAACTAGGGAGGAAATGCAGATCATGATCCACTGTATCCATCTATCTGGAAAGCACATTCTCGTGAGGACTTCTTTAATGAAGGACCACCTTACTTTGTCATAAGCAGATTGCATGTCAATCTTTAGTGCCATGAGCGGGCGAGTACGAGGTGCTCGATGCAACGAATGTAGAATCTCACATGCAGAAGATATGCTATCAAAAATTGACCTCCTCAGAATGAAAGCCGTCTGCTCGAGTCCCACCAAATCCCCCAAAAGTGGTTTCAGTCTAGAGGCCAAAATAGAAGAAATAACCTTATAAGGGATGTTACACAAGCTGATTGGCCTAAACTCTTTCAACCGCCGAGGATTGGGACACTTAGGGATAGATGCAATAAAGGTATGAGCCCATGCTGACGGTAGTACTCCCCTCGTAAAAAGCTCCCTGATGGCTTCACAAAAATCCCTGCACACCACCTTCCAATTAGAAACAAAGAAGTCCGCTGGGAACCCATCCAGCCCAGGAGTCCCATCCTCCTTCATACCAAACAAAGCATCTTTCACCACCTGGTCTGAAACTTCCGCCAACAGATTCACATGAGATGCAAAGGGAATAGATGCGAGAATTGGAAGAGCTGAAGCATCAAAAGGTCCTGAATCTGTCCAAAGCTGTTGAAAAAAGCTAGCCACAGTGTCCCGAATTGAAGAGGCGTCATCCGCCAGGGAACAATCCTCCCTCAAGAGTTGCAAGATCCTAGAGCGATAACCCCTCCCAGAAACTACTTGGTGATAGAAATGGGAGTTACTATCACCATAGCAGACCCAATTAGAGCGAGATTTCTGCGCCGCCAACCGAGCTTGACAAGGTAAAAGAGCCGCAAGCTGATGTTCGAGGCAGCGGAGGTCAATCTCATCCTGCGCCGTTAAGGGACCTTACTCTTCCTTTTCATACAGAGATCCTAGTGCTGACTGAAGCCTAGTCGCCGATTGGAAAAGATCCGAGCCTGGCCTTCTATTCCATATCTTAACCGAATCACGAATTTTCTTTAGCTTGGAGAAAAACCTATAGTGAGCAGGGCCCCTGTAATCTGCATTCCACACACTTTCAAGAAGCAATTTGAAAATCCCCTCATTGCTCCAGGAAGCTTGCAACCGGAATAAAGGATTACCCATTGGATCAGGAGGCGGGTCCAAAGAGACCATGAGAGGACGGTGATCTGAGTGAAACCGTTCAAGATGCTTAACTGAAGCTGAATGAAATTGAAGACCCCCCCCCCCTTTTTTCACCAGGAGAAAGAATAGAATTGAAGTCTCCCAAAAAAACATGTGGCAAACCAACCTCCGTCACCCTTGCTAAACCATAAAATCCCTTCTCTCCAGGATATTTGTAGAAGCATAAACTACAAAGATAGCCCACTGCCTCGACGTTGAAGAAGTTACAACTCCATGTGTCGCTTGCCTTGAGAACCAGTCGAAGTGATCCCAACCCACACTACATCTCCATAAAGCCAAAATGCCGCCTTTATTACCCAACTGCGGGATCAAATACATACCCCAATTGCAGCCAACACACCTCTGAACAAAAGAAGCTCCCTCAACTCCAATCCGAACATCCAAAAGGAAAACGAAATCCAATGGGTACAACCCCAACAACCCCCTCCAGCAATCCACTACCCTTCAGGGACCTAAGCCCCTCACATTTCAACAGAGAATCTTAGACATGGTAATCTAAGGCCACCGACTCCGCCCCCAGCAACCCCTGATGAAGTCTCTGCTCATCATCCATTTCCTCTCCCCGTGAACAGAACACTGGTGTAGATGGATGTGCTGCTGAGGAACCTTCAGACAACACCGTCCCCGTCGACTCAGCTGATCTTTCCGGCTGTAGTACACTTGTGAGTTTGGCTACACCCCTATCATGTAAGGCCTTAAGGTGAGGTGGGCCCGAGTACATAGCACCACTTTGCTATCCCACAATCCTAGGCTGCCCAAAAGCATGGCCCAAGTGGGAAGAGGCTTATGGAACCAAGCTTGGAATTCTCGTCAAAGATGGGTTGGGCCTCGTTTGGTTGGGGGATAGGCTATCCCGGGATTAGAGGGAATGAGGATTGGTATCCTGGGATAAGTAGTGGGATATGTATGGTATTTTGTTGAAAAGTAGTGATAAATTAGTAATATTTGGTTGAAAAAGTATGGATAAAGTTGATGTGATTGGTTGAAAAGTAGGGATAATGAGATAATGATTGGTTGAAAAATGAAAAAGTAGGGATAAAGTTGATGTGATTGGTTGAAAAGAAGAGAAAATGTAGTAATGATTAGTTAAAAAGTAGGGATAAAGTGAAAATAGGGATGGGGATAAAAGTATGGATAAAAATGGAGATTAGATGGTGTTTGGTTGTAATGCAGGGATAAAGTGGGCTTAACCCGGGATAAGGAATCTTTATCCCCCAACCAAACAGGGCCCAAGTGTACTCAAATCACCAGCTGCCTTAGTCCCTTTATCCACCCCATGCTTACAACCTTTGTTAAGTAACTCTCCCCTTTGATCTTCTTAATCTAATCTCCCACCACTTCCCTTTCACATCGTCCTCCTCGCCCTCAATGAGAGTCGATCCAACATCGTGCAACTCCAATTATCATCCCCTTTTTAATACCATCTGCAACACCTTTATGCATGTATGACTCGGCTTGAAAGGATTGAAAAGCTTAAAAAAGACCTATTCCAAACCATGACTATGTTGGAAAGCAAACCTAACATAAGATGGATTAGGATCTTGATTATAGGTTTTTTTTTGCTATGATTAGGTTTTGAGGAATTTAATTTATTGTGTGTGGGTGTCTATAAAATAAACAAATAAATAGAAAATTAGTGAATAGTCCATTTGAAAGAACTTATTTGCTCTCTAGTCCACTTAGAATTTTTTAAGACATTTAATCTCTTCTTTTACAGATGTAATTTTATATTACTAAAATGCCCTTTTAACATCCCCATCATATATTCCCTTTCCAGTCACTGTTCACATTCATAGTGACTGTTTGTATTCCCAATTACTATCAAACAAACTGAAAAATTACTACTAAAAAAACTGAAAAGTAACTATCAAAAAATGAAAAGTAACTACCAAAATTGAAAAATAATTACAAATATTTTGTAGAATATTTTGTAATATTTTAACTACAAAGTAAAAAGTAACTACAAATATTTCAAAAGTGATATTCCCCCACAAAAATTGAAAAAGAAAATGGAAAGTAACTACAAAATTGAAAAGTAACTAGAAATTTTTTACACAATATGTTTTTTAATATTTTTAACTACAAAGTGAAACTTAACAATAAATATTTTAAAAGTGATATTCCCCCACAAAAAATGAAAAAATGAAAAGCAACTACAAAATTGAAAAGTAAAAACAAATAAATATTTTTTCATAATATTTTTCAATAATTTAATATTTTAACTACAAAATGAAAAGTAACTACCATATTTTCCTAAATTGTAAAGTAACTACCATATTTTTACAATATTAAAAAGTAACTACTAGTATTTTTTTAACTGATTTTTGCACAAATTGGTAGTCAATTTCCATTGTCTATCAAAATTTAAAAATAACTATCATATTGTTTTAATATTTTTATAAAAATTGATAGTTACTTTCCATTGTGTATCAATTGTTTTTTTTTGTTACCTTTTGAAATTTGGTAACAAATTACGAGTTATCTTCTATGTCAATTGTTGTTGATAGTTACTTTTCGAACAAAGTTACTAATAACATACACAAAAAAGAAAAATAAAAGTAACCATAAAATTCGAAAGTTACTACAAAAAAATAAAAAGTAATCACAAAAAGTAATTGAAAAAAAAAAATTAAAGCCGGCTGCTGGACGGGGAGCTTTGGAGGCGACTTCGGGATCTGGGGGCGGGG
>OY986975.1:20600879-20673183 GCA_963920575.1 Narthecium ossifragum | reverse complement strand
GGGGTGGTTTGTCTTTATTCCTCTATAGTGGTACTAAAAGTCCAAAAAACTTCTATAAATGACTAAATGACAAGTTGGTCTCTAGTAAGAAACCATTTGACAAATCACCCTAAAATAAAAAATACATATGCAATTACTGACCTTAGACCCATATATATGTCATTAGACTAGCTTTTCAGGGAACATATGTATCTTATAAGGGAACATTTATGACAAGTCTTAGGACTCATATATATATATGGTGATAGTGGCATCTGAGTCATCACACATGGTGAGCACGTGACGGAGGGGTGAGAGAGGGAGAGAAAGAGAGGAGTAGTGGTCAGTGGTTAGCGTGTCAGGTGACACGAGAGGGTGTATGTTTATTTATTTATTTATATGCAAAAACCCCTTGCTCATGTTATTGCTGCGGGATGAAGAGTCCATCATCAAGCACATCTTGTCTTTCTATAGGATGAGATTCGAAAAGCTTAATTGTCTTTATCATGACTCATGACACAACAACAAATATAGCTGATCAGAGTGGGCACACTTGATAAGATACGAATTTCCACAAGACGGACTCCGTTTCTACATTTCATGTCACGATGCATTGAATATCTTGTGTTCATGTAAAAGCCTAAAGATTTTCCACTAAGAAGAAATCATGATGCTCGATCTGATACCCAACTTATTTTTATTCGATTTATGAACTGAACTAACTGGTTATATGACGCGCATGTGACCAGTTTACATCCATCTTTCAATATAAAACAGGGGTTCTGGACTGAAACAGCTGCTGCAGAGTACACAATGTCTCTGCTAGCTTTCTCATGGCTTGTTCTTCTCTTATCAGTTTCACTACTTCTTGTGAGCACCAAAAGAGTACAGAGAAGAAGTAAACTGCAGCCACCTTCTCCACCAAAGCTTCCCCTAATAGGAAACCTCCACCAGCTCGGCTCGCTGCCTCACCGATCTCTCCCAGCTCTTGCACGGCAGAACGGGCCGCTCATGCTCCTCCACCTCGGCCATGTGCCGACCATCGTCGTCTCGTCCATGGAGGTGGCACGAGAGATCATGACAACCCATGATCTCGTCTTCGCAAGCCGGCCCTCTCTGAAGGCCGCCAAGATTATCCTCTACGGCTGCACCGACATGTCCTTCTCACCCTACGGTGATCGCTGGAGGCAGCTGAGAAAGGTCTCCAACGCCCACCTGTTGAGCTCCAAGAGAGTGCAGTCCTTCCGGCCGGCAAGAGAGGAGGAAGTGGCTCTCATGATCAAAAAGATCTCTTCTTCGCCGACATCTCCGGTGAATGTAACCAAGATCTTGAACAGCTTTGCTAATGATATCATCTGCAGAGTTGTCTCTGGGAAATTTGCTACAGAAGATAGGAACGAGGCGTTCAGCGAGGTCATCAAAGAGAACATTGCACTGCTTGATGGCTTCCATTTGGTGGATTACTTCCCTTCTCTGGAGTGCCTGAGCACCATCTTTGGGTGGGATAAGAGAGCTATTAGGAATTCCAAGAGATGGGATCTCCTTCTTGATCAGATAATAGAAGACCATGCTGATGGATCTAAGAAGGATGCATGTGGTGGAGTTGAGAGTGGTGATTTTGTGGACATCTTGCTCAGTCTTCAAAAGGATCCAGACAGCTTGGACTTTGTTCTTACCCATGAGACGATCAAGGCACTCATACTGGTAATATATATATATATTCTCAGCTCACAATTCCTACAACTGTTAGACTATAATTATGCAAATTAATCTTTAATTTCCTATCATTTTAATTATCTTACTCTCTAACTATTATTTAGAAAACATAATACACACTACTGTTTTTTTATTGGCAGGATATGATTGGAGCAGGCTCCGAGACTACATTTATAACGCTAGTTTGGGCCATGGCAGAACTCATCAAACATCCGGAGGCGATGAAGAAGCTGCAAGCCGAAGTGAGAGCAGTGGCCACTGATAAAGCACTGATTCGAGAAAAAGACCTCAGCGAGATGAACTACTTAAAAGCAGTGAAAAAGGAGATCCTGCGGCTGCACCCTCCGGCGCCACTGCTACTCCCACGAGAGTCGACCGATGATTGCCGGGTCGGTGGTTACGAGATTCCCAAGCAAACAAGAGTCATAGTCAATGCATGGGCGATCTCGCGGGACGCCAGGTTCTGGGATTCGCCGGAGGAGTTCCAACCGGAGAGGTTCCTAGAAAGCCCGATGACCTTTCAAGGGAGCGATTTCCAGTACATACCCTTCGGCGCAGGCCGGAGAATTTGTCCCGGGCTACAGTTTGCATCTGCTAACTTGGAGCTCGCATTAGGAAATCTTATCCGTTGCTTTGATTGGGGATTGCCTGATGGCATGGTGGTAGGAGATCTTGACATGAGTGAAAGCCCTGGATTAACTGCACACATGAAACACGACCTTTACCTTGCTGCAAGACCAGTTCGTTTGGATTAGAAAGGATTCTAATTGTAAGTTAACGATCATATCTTGACTATGTATTGGTGTGGATATATATGAGGACATACAAAGAGAGCTCTATTTATGGAAAATGAAAAGATTGCACTACTAAACAGAACAAAGTGCTACAATCAAGTCCTACTAGTAATTTATATAAAGTTTGTCTTATTCCTTTTAATTTCCTTTATAATTCCGTGCACTTGATCTCTAACCTTCTCTCAAGTCTTTATTCCAGGGGAAATGTAAACAGAGAAAGCTTACTCAAATCATGGCAGGCTGAAGAGTCTCATGATCAAGCACAGACAAGCACATTATCTTTTCATAGGATGAGATTCGAATAGTTTATGACTATGACATAACAACAGATGTATCTAATCAGAATGGACACTCTTGATAAGATTATAAGACTTCCACAACGTAAAACTCTGTTTTCCACCTTTCATGTCATAATGCATACTTGTGCTCATGTCTTAAAAGATTTTCCACTAACTTTCTGAGGTGAAAAATTATAATGATTAATTTTACATGATTAATTATTATTTAAAGGGGTTAACATTTACATATTAGTCATGTTTAGATTTGGAATGAGATTTTTCTCTCATTTCTATGATTTTACAAGATATCACATGTAATCATCACAGGTTTTGCTAACAAAACAGTGATTATAACCAAAATAAAAAGACCATCTTCTTTTTTTTTCTTTTTTTTTTTTGAGTAAGTTAGCCAAAAATGGCTAGTTACATGAAAGAAACTATATAACTAGGAAACGGACAAAAAGGAAAATCTGCAGGAGCTTCAGATCCAGAAGCAAAGACCCAGCAGTGACTCCAGCGTCTATGTTTACCAAGCATGGCTAGATAATCCGCATCACGAACTCGATCTCGTTGCACAGATCTGAAGACAACTGTCAGAAAGCACGCCACCATCCCACAGATATCTCTCAATAAACTAGCAAGATGAGGAGGCCAAGAGATAGACCCATGTATACAGGCAACCATAAACCTCCCATCTGACACCACCAAACACCTTGACACCCCTAACTGCGAAGCCAAGAAAAGACTCCTATAAATAGCATGCAGTTCCGCCTCTTCGCAAGAGGCAGCAACAATAGCTTCGGAACACGCAGCCTTGATCCGACCACCTTGATCTCTTATAATCACACCTACTGCAGCCCCAGTGCTAGCAGAGAAAGTCGCATCCACCACAATAGAGATCCCACCACCCTGCTCCTCTACTTCTGATACACCGTCATAAATACAAAGTTTTCACTCTTTGCACCTCCAAAATTCCTCGGCCATGCGACAAATCTGTAAATATAAGATCTCAATATGGACTCCTCCTCCCGAGAACACCACCTCATTCCTGTTTAGCCAGATTAACCACACAGCAAAACCAACCAAGGTCTTTCTTCTTCCCACCTCCAAGGAACTCGACGAGGATGACAGAAGCAAAATTAGGTCCTCAAATCCAAAGGTGACAAAAGAAGGCAAGAGCATAGCCCAGATTCTAGAGACAAAATGACATGAGAAAAATAGGTGAAGTAGGGATTCCTGCGCCAAACCACACAAGGGACATGAAGGTGTGTTTGGTTGTGGGATAGTCTATCCCGGGATTAGAGGGAATGCGGATTGATATCCTAGGATAAGTAGTGGGATATGTAGGGTATTTTATTGAAAAGTAGTGATAAATTAGTAATGTTTGGTTGAAAAAGTATGGATAAAGTTGATGTGATTGGTTGAAAAGTAGGGATGATGAAGTAATGATTGGTTGAAAAGTGAAAAAGTAGGGATAAAGTTGATGTGATTGGTTGAAAAGAAGAGAAAAAGTAGTAATGATTGGTTGAAAAGTAGGGATAAAGTAGAGATAAAGTGGGGATAGGAATAGGGATAAAAGTGGGGATAAAGATGGGAAATAGATGGTGTTTGGTTGCAATGCAGGGATAAAAAGGGTTTATCCCAGGATAGGGATTCCCTATCCCCCAACCAAACGAGGCCGAATTCGAGAGTCAGAGATCAAACCAAGTTGCCAAAGAACGTCCCTGGTAGCAAGCCTTCCATGTAGCAATTTTCAAATTAGAAACCTGACTTTAGGGGCTACAGGCATCCTCCAAAGATTTAACCAAACCTCCTTAGGAAAGATAGAAGATCTCTCCACCGGCACCTCTTGTAAAAGAAGAAAAAGATAAGCAGATTTGCTAGATATTCTCCCTGATGGATTGAAATCCCAAGTCCAGACATCACCCCCCTCTAGAATTGGAATATTAGCTGTGAGAACCTGTCCCTCTACCCCTGTGGCTCGTTGTAGACCGCAAGGGCAATTTGGTAAATTGTGTCTTGTTGGTTTGTTTCACACCCGCGTGTGCACACACTGGCCTTGTATGTGTTAGTGTTTGTTTAGAATGGCTAGGTGGACCCGGGATCATAGGATCCTAGCTCGGGCGCGCAACAGCCCGTCTTTGGGCTGCTGGCGGCCCTCGAGCGATCGGTCACTCGTAGGAGCGATCGATCGGACTCGTGAGCGAGTTGGGGGGGGGGGGGGGGTTTTGACCCTGTGGATCGATCCCAACTAGTGTTGGATCGATCCATCCTTGTCTTGGATCGATCCAGCATGGTGTTGGATCGATCCAGACACTGTAGCTAGTCGGTGGTTTCCTTCTCTTTCGCGAGGATGGCCGTTGGCCGTCGCTCTCCTCTGTCAGAGGGGGAGGACTTTCCCACCCCTCCTTCACCTTTCTCCCCTCTTTCCCGGCTGTCCCCTCCCCCCTTTTTCCCTCCTTTTCTTCCTCTTCTCCTCCTCCTTCTCCTCCTTTCTTCTTCTTCTCTTTTCTTCTCACCCGAAGGCTCTGTTTTCTCTCCTTCTCCTCCGGCAAGGTTCTTCTCTTCCGTTCTCCCTCCTCCGTCCATCAAATTGGGTGTTCTAAGGCTCGTTGGATCCGTGGTAACGAGAGGAAGGCTCCTGGTGTGGTTTGGAGGCTTGTTGGTGTCTTGTTGCGAGGGATCAACCGGGATTAGCGTTCTTCGGTAGGTTCTTCTACCTACTGTGTTCTTCTTTGGGTTTCTTTAGATCTAGCCGTTGGATCTTGTTGATCTTTGTCTTGTTGGATTCCTTATGCCTAGTAGAATTTCTTTTATGAGTTTTATGACCTTTGGTTGAGATCTTAGTAGGTTTTATGCATGATCAAGTTCGGATTCTCTGTTTTCTGCTGTTCTTCGCTGTTCTTGAAGAACAGCTGCCTTGCGGCGAGTTTTCCGGCCGGTACGTACATGATCTTGGGTTGTGATGAGCATGAGAGTTGTAGATCTTTGAGTCTAATCTCTAACCCCACTGATTTCATATTTTTCTGATTTTTTTACGATTTGTTATGAATTATTTGCTGGAGGGCTGCGTTGCAGCAATTTACTGGTAAGCTGGTATGAAGCTTTCGGATCGATCCAAATTGTTCGGATCGATCCCAAAGCTAGCTGATGGGGTTTTATTGACTATATTTAACGGTTTTGATTATTGTTTTCCCGTTAATCCAACCGTTGGATGATTATGGATTTTGGATATGTTGATCATGGTTTATACACCTACTGGTGGCTAAGTCAGATCAATGGGATCAATTAGCCCCTAAGTGGAGGCTTTGGGTGTTTTGAATATAATATTATATTTCGGAATATAATATTATATTGTGTTTTGTTCATCATCGTTTTCGGGGTTGCTTCCCTTTGCAGGAGTCCGCGGTCGACGGTCGCGGTACCGTCGTAATGCCGGGACCCGCCGCGGATAGGCTGGCAGCGGTCGGTAGTACCGCTGCAGCGATCCGGTTGACTTATATGATGTTTGTCATACTGTTGCATGCTTTCCTTCTTATCTGTGTATGTCATAGCATGCATTGTTGTTTTGTACATTAGTTGCATTGGTTAGGACGTGGGTGATCTTTGGGTCGCCGTCCCGAGGTTGGAAGCTCGGACTTAGCCCTAGGACCGGGGTTGGGTAGTTTGGACCCGGTTTGAATTGTGGTGTCCAGTCGATTTGATGATAGGCTTAGATGACTGGTACACTTGTGGCTTGATGATTGTAGAGGTCGTGTCGGCCTTAAGTCAGATGTTGAGGATGCCATCGGTGGCGGGTCTTATTCTTTGGGCAGTGTCCGTTCCTGTCAGTAGGGGATCAGTGTGGGCCCAGTCAGTGAGGGGTGACCACAGCTGGCACCCTGCGACACTAGGCATATCCAGGATGGGCCCAGTCCGTTGGGGAGACCATGGTTGGATATACCTAAAGATCACCGGTGAATGGTAATGGGACCATTGTAGCTCACTCGAGTCTGGCTTGAGGGCGACACTGTTGCGTTTCCCTCTTCCTTCTGTGTGGCGTAATGTAGATCCCTACTGAGCTTAGTGCTCATACCTACCCGGGCTGCGTTTTGCAGGTGCAGGCGACAGTTCCTCTTCTGTGGCCCCTACCGGGCAGTTGGTCGGCTGTGCGGCGGCGCCTGGTGAACCTTGAGAGGTGGTGATTGTTTACTGCTTTTACCCTATGTTAGTTAGTCTCCTACGGGAGTAATGTTGTATTTGAATCTTCCCCTCTCCGAGGATATGTATATTTAACACTTTGAGTTATTAAATCTGTGGTTCGAGGCTTCATTAAAATGTTGTTTTAATTGAGGGTGCTTTTGGTGAATGGTTAGGGACACCAATAGGTTATAGGGAACCCTCGCCAGCTTTGTTTTCCGCGTTTTGTAGGTTCCGGTTCGCGTCACCCGGCCCGGTTGGGCTTTCGCGGGTCGGGGCGCGACATTAGCAATAGAAGATCCCAAGGAAATACCCAAAAGCACTTGTAGATCCCGAAGAACCCATTCCCTCCCAACAAGGAGATCAGCAACACTCAAATCTTCCAAATTATTCGCTCCCATGTTAAGAAAACAAGGATTATGCGCCAAATCCATCCCCCCACACCAACGATCAAAAAGGAAGCTTGCACCTGAGCCCACGCCGGGACGAACAGAGTAGCCAGGACGCATACTTCTTGCAGCTCGGCACATCAGTTTCCAATGAAAAGAAGAAGAGGAGGAACACCTAACTGGCAGAGTTGTCTTCAAGCAATATTTAGCACGAACTAGGCTAGACCAAACTGAAGGACTAACCTCAAGCAACTTCGCCACCCTTGTAAAGCTAATCGCCTTCTGCCAAGTGCTCAAATTCCGTATAACTAGTCCACCCTAATCAATAGGAGAAACAACTGTGCCCCAAGCCACTCGAGCAAAACCCCCTTTGTTTCCCTGCCACAAGAAGCACCTGAACATAGCCTCCATATCTTTGATTACCCCGGCCGGAAGCCCCACCGCCGACATAAAATGAACCGGGGTAGCCTGCAACACACTGTGCACTAAAACTAGTCGCCCATCAGCCGACAATCTACAAGCAAACCAGGAGGATAGCCTAGCTATCACTTTATCAAGTAAGGGGGAGAACGCCGGTGTGAGGACCTGCCCCTCCATTCCTGGGTCAACCGCTTGGGTCGAGCCCGTGGCTCGTTGTGGACCACAAGGGCAATTTGATAAATTACGACTTATCGGTTCGTTTTACACCCGCGCTGTACACACACGGCCTCTGATTGTTATTTGTGTTTGATTAGATTCTCATATGCGTTCTCGATCAGAAGATCGGAGCTCGATCGGGAATGATCGAGATCGGCAGTCGGATCACGACACTGTAGCTGGTCGGCTACTGTAGCCAGTCTGCTATTGTAGCTACAGCAGTCGATCACTGTAGCTACAGTACCGTGTATAATACCCCCCTCTCTTCTCCTTCTCTTTTTCTCTCTTTTCCCCTGTTTCCGGCCGAGTCTTCTCTCCCTCCGTTCTCTCTCCTCCGGCCACCAAAGTGAGTGTTTGAGGGCACGTTGGATTCTTAGAAGCGTGAGGAAGATCCCTGGCTTGGTTTCATTCCTGATTGGTGCTCATATTTGCGGGATTCAGCCGAGGAAAGCGTGTAATCGGTAGGTTTCTATGTTACGGTTTGTTTGGGTGTTTGTTTGCTGTTTATTTGATTTGTTCTTCATGTAAGTGTAATACATGATGTATATGGGACTGATTAACATCTATTTAAAGTTTTGTAGGAATTGGATTTGATTTAACATGGATTTGAGCATGTTTCCATACAGGTTTTCTCGGATTTTACTGTTCTAATCAAAACAGTGGTGTTCTAGCTTTTATATAGAACCGTACGTGTATGATCTGAGTTTATGTTATACATAGAAGTTCTATATGGGTGAGTTAGCTGCCGATTGCAAGTGGTTTCATGAATTTTCGAGCTCTGTGGAATTTCTGGTGAATTATTTGAGCTGGCTGTGCAGGAACAGGGCAGCCACCTTAATCCGAGTATTTAAGTGGTTTTTAATTGTTTAATTGAGCTGATTTTTGGTAGGGATGATCTCAGTGGTCTTTAGACGAGATTTGCAAAGTTTGGTTTTAATCCAAATTATTTTTAATAACATTTGATTTATATTGTTAAATCTGGATTTTTACCAAAATTATATGTTTTGATCTACTATCGTTTATCCGATCGATCCAGATTTCGATTATGTTATTCAGTGTATGCCGTTGAGTGGGTATATCAAGTTTCACATTAATCAGACGGTTGGATTGATGATTATGGTTTTCTGAAGATTATGGATCATATACTTAAAGTTGATAAATTGGGTTGCTTTTTATCGCTTTATATAAATGTTATTATATCATAGTAGGCCCTGTGCTTGGCATGTTCACCCTTGGCGAGCAGTGTGATGCGCCTGGCCCTTTGTATAATGTTTGGCATCGTGTTGCATGCCTGAACTGTTTATATGTGTATGATCATACATGACATTGATTGTGCATTAGTTGCATGGTTAGGGCGTGGGCGATCTATGGGTCGTCGTCCCGAGGCTGGAAGCTCGGATTTAGCCCTCGGACCGGAGTTAGGTAGTTTGGACCCGGTTCGAATTGTGGTGTCCAGTCAAACTTGATGATAGGCTTAGATGACTGGTACACCTGTTGCTTGATGATTGTAGAGGTCGTGTCAGCCTCGAGTCGGATGCTGAGGTGTAGCCGGTGTCCCACTGTGTTGACCCTTGAGCAGAGGAGTTGCTTACTCAGCGGTGCCTTTTCCCGCCTGCAGTGTCGTTTCCTACTTGTGGGCCAGCAGTGTTAGTTTCTGCTTACTGAGTGTAACCCGACATGTGACCAGCTCGGCTGGAAGACCATGATCGTGGGCCTCAGGGACACACGGTGGGGTTATGGGACCCCTGTATACACCCAGGTCTTACTTGAGGGCGACACTATTGCGTTTCCCTCTTCCTTCTGTGTGTCGTAGTGTAGAACCCTACTGAGCTTTATGCTTACTTCTACCCGGGCTGCGTTTTGCAATTACAGGCGTCAATTCTTCTTCTGTGGCCCCTACCGGGCAGTTGGTCGGCGGTGCGGCGGCGCCAGGCAGAGTCTGAGAGGTGGTGATCTTTTACTACTTTTAGCCTACGTTAGATAGCCTCCTACGGGAGTAATGTTGTATTTGGATCTTCCCCTCTCCGAGGATATGTATATTAAATTCATTTGGGTTTTGTAATCTTGGGTTCGATGTTTAAATTATGTCTTTTAAATTGAGGGCATTTGTGATGAATTGTTAGAGAGACCAATAGGTTAGAGGGAACCCTCGTCAATATTTTTCCGCGTTTCGTTAGGTTCCGGTTCGCGTTGCCCGGCCCGGTTGGGCTTTCGCTGGTCGGGGCGCGACAGCCGGCCTCTTCAACTTCACGCCAGAGATGGGAGATCCCAAATAGGTCCAAATCTGAACATGTTCCACTACCTCAATGTGCAAGATCAATAGTTTCACGCCGAGGAACATCCAACGAGGGGGAGAATCTCACTAGGATTTATTCTTATTTATCCAAAAGTCAGACAAGCAACCAAATCTGAGGGGAATCTGACGCAACTTTCTAGCCTCGGATGAAGATGCAATCGATACGAACATGCAGTCGTCTGCATACAAGAGATCGGAGAGCCTAAATTGAGAACACCAGAATCTGAGCCCAAACAGACCAGACTGCCTATCATTGAGTAGCCTGGATAGGACTTCTTGAACAAGAACAAAAATATATGGGGAAAGGGGATCACCCTGTCTCAAACCCCTCTGTGGAACCACCTTGCCAGATGATCTACCGTTAATGATGAAAGAAAAAACTAGGGAGGAAATGCAGATCATGATCCACTGTATCCATCTATCTGGAAAACACATTCTCGTGAGGACTTCTTTAATGAAGGACCACCTTACTTTGTCATAAGCAGATTGCAGGTCAATCTTTAGTGCCATGAGCGGGCGAGTACGAGGTGCTCGATGCAACGAATGTAGAATCTCACATGCAGAAGATATGCTATCAAAAATTGACCTCCTCGGAATGAAAGCCGTCTGCTCGAGTCCCACCAAATCCCCCAAAAGTGGTTTCAGTCTAGAGGCCAAAATAGAAGAAATAACCTTATAAGGGATGTTACACAAGCTGATTGGCCTAAACTCTTTCAACCGCCGAGGATTGGGACACTTAGGGATAAATGCAATGAAGGTATGAGCCCATGCTGACGGTAGTACTCCTCTCGTAAAAACCTCCCTGATGGCTTCACAAAAATCCCTGCACACCACCTTCCAATTAGAAACAAAGAAGTCCGCTCAGAACCCATCCGGCCCAGGAGTCCCATCCTCCTTCATACCAAACAAAGCATCTTTCACCTCCTGATCTGAAACTTCCGCCAGCAGATTCACATGAGATGCAAAGGGAATAGATGCGAGAATTGGAAGAGCTGAAGCATCAAAAGGTCCTGAATCTGTCCAAAGCTGTTGAAAAAAGCTAGCCACGGTGTCCTGAATTGAAGAGGCGTCATCCGCCAGGGAACCGTCCTCCCTCAAGAGTTGCAAGATCCTAGAGCGATAACCCCTCGCAGAAACTACTTGGTGATAGAAATGAGAGTCACTATCACCATAGCAGACCCAATTAGAGCGAGATTTCTGCGCCGCCAACCGAGCTTGACAAGGTAAAAGAGCCGCAAGCTGATGTTCGAGGCAGCGGAGGTCAATCTCATCCTGCGCCGTTAAGGGAGCTTCCTCTTCCTTTTCATACAGAGATCCTAGTGCTGACTGAAGCCTAGTCGCCGATTGGATAAGATCCGAGCTTGGCCTTCTATTCCATATCTTAACCGAATCACGAATTTTCTTTAGCTTGGAGAAAAACCTATAGTGAGCAGGGCCCCTGTAATCTGCATTCCACACACTTTCAAGAAGCAATTTGAAAATCCCCTCATTGCTCCAGGAAGCTTGCAACCGGAACAAAGGAATCACCCATTGGATCAGGAGGTGGGTCCAAAGAGACCATGAGAGGACGGTGATCTGAGTGAAACCGTTCAAGATGCTTAACTGAAACTGAATGACATTGCTCGCACCATGCCCCATTGCATAGGACCCTATCCAATCTTTCAAAAATCCAGCTGCCACCCACTCCCCTTCCACGCCATGTGAAAGATGGACCCGAAAAGCCCAAATCAACAAGATCACAATCCGAAATTAATTGGAAAAACTCCTGAGCTTCCCTATCAAAAACAAAAGGAAGACCCCCCCCCCCCCCCCCCCCCCTTCCTTTTTCACCAGGAGAAAGAATAGAATTGAAGTCTCCTAAAAGAACATGCGACCAACCAACCTCCGTCACCCTTGATAAACTATCCCAAAAATCCCTTCTCTCCAGGAGATTTGTAGAAGCATAAACTACAGAGATAGCCCACTGCCCCGACGATGAAGAAGTTACAACTCCATGTGTCGCTTGCCTTGAGAACCAGTCGAAGTGATCCCAACCCACACTGCATCTCCATAAAGCTAAAATGCCGCCTTTATTACCCAACTGCGGGATCAAATACATACCCCAATTGCAGCCAACACACCTCGGAACAAAAGAAGCTCCCTCAACTCCAATCCGAACATCCAAAAGGAAAACGAAATCCAATAGGTACAACCCCAACAACCCCCTCCAGCAATCCACTACCCTTGAGGGACCTAAGCCCCTCACATTTCAGCAGAGAATCTTAGACATGGTAATCTAAGGCCACCGACTCCGCCCCCAGCAACCCCTGATGAAGTCTTTGCTCATCATCCATTTCCTCTCCCCGTGAACAGAACACTGGTGTAGATGGATGTGCCGCCGAGGAACCTTTAAACAACACCATCCCCGTCGACTCAGCTGATCTTTCCGGCTGTAGTACACTTGTGAGTTTGGCTACACCCCTTTCATGTAAGGCTTTAAGGTGAGGTGGGCCCGAGTACATAACACCGCTTTGCTATCCCGCAATCCTAGGCTGCCCAAAAGCATGGGCTAAGTGGGAAGAGGCTTCTAGAACCAAGCTTGGAATTCTCGTCAAAGATGGGACCCCAAGTGTACTCAAATCACCAGCTGCCTTAGTCCCTTTATCCACCCCATGCTTACAACCTTTGTTAAGTAACTCTCCCATTTGATCTTCTTAATCTAATCTCCCACCACTACCCTTTCCCATCGTCCTCCTCGCCCTCAATGAGAGTCCATCCAACATCGTGCAACTCCAATTATCATCCCCTTTTTAATACCATCTGCAACACCTTTATGCATGTATGACTCGGTTTGAAAGGATTGAAAAGCTTAAAAAAGACCTATTCCAAACCATGACTATGTTGGAAAGCAAACCTAACATAAGATGGATTAGGATCTTGATTATAGGTTTTTTTTTGCTTTGATTAGGTTTTCATGAATTTAATTTATTGTGTGTGGGTGTCTATAAAATAAACAAATAAACAGGAAATTGGTGAATAGTCCATTTGAAAGAACTTATTTGCTCTCTAGTCCACTTAGAATTTTTTAAGACATTTAATCTCTTTTTGGACAGATGTAATTTTTAATTACTAAAATACCCTTTTAACATCCCCATCATATATACCCTTCCCAGTCATTTTTGTTCACATTCATAGTGACTGTTTGTATTCCCGTCGAAAACTTACTATCAAAAAAACTGAAAAATTACTACTAAAAAAACTGAAAAGTAACTACCAAAAAATAGAAAGTAACTACCAAAATTGAAAAGTAATTACAAATATTTTGTAGAATATTTTGTAATATTTTAACTACAAAGTGAAAAGTAACTACAAATATTTCAAAAGTGATATTCCCCCACAAAAATTGAAAAAGAAAATGGAAAGTAACTACAAAATTGAAAAGTAACTAGAAATTTTTTACACAATATGTTTTTTAATATTTTTAACTACAAAGTGAAACTTAACAATAAATATTTTAAAAGTGATATTCCCCCACAAAAAATGAAAAGCAACTACAAAATTGAAAAGTAAATACAAATAAATATTTTTTCATAATATGTTTCAATAATTTAATATTTTAACTACAAAATGAAAAGTAACTACCATATTTTCCTAAATTGTAAAGTAACTACCATATTTTTACAATATTAAAAAGTAACTATCAGTATTTTTTTAACTGATTTTTGTACAAATTGGTAGTCAATTTCCATTGTCTATCAAAATTTAAAAATAACTATCATATTGTTTTAATATTTTTACAAAAATTGATAATTACTTTCCATTGTGTATCAATGGTTTTTTTTGTTACCTTTTGAAATTTGGTAACAAATTACGAGTTACCTTCTATGTCAATTGTTGTTGATAGTTACTTTTCGAACAAAGTTACTAATAACATACACAAAAAAGAAAAATAAAAGTAACCATAAAATTGGAAAGTTACTACAAAAAAATAAAAAGTAATCACAAAAAGTAATTGAAAAAAAAAAATTAAAGCCGGTTGCTGGACGGGGAGCTTTGGAGGCGACTTCGGGATCTGGTGGCGAGGTGCCAGACGCGCGGGGGGACGGGGACGGCGGGCGGCGATGAGCGATGAGATCGGGGCGAGAGACCAACGGGGGTGGGATGGCGGCGGCGGATCTGGAGCTTTGGACCGGCGACAGAGGTGGGATGGCGGCGACGGATCAGGAGCGTGGACCGGCGACAAGTTTTGGAGCTTTGGGCCGGCGACGAGCTTTGGAGCTTTTGACCGGAGACGGGGGTGGGATGGCGGCGGCGGATATGGAGCATTGGACAGGCAACGGGGGTGGGATGGTGGCGATGGATCTTGAGGGGGGGGGACGGCGAGGAGCTTTGGACCGGCGACGAGCTTTGGAGCCGGGATCTGGGTTGGAGCAGAGCGCCGGACGCGCGGGATGGGGGGACGCGGACGGCGACGACCTCGGGATTTGGTGTGGGGGGGGGGGGGGGGGGGGGGGGTGTGGCGCCAGACACGCGGCGGGGATGGGGAGGTTAGTAGGGTGTATATAGATAGAAGGTAGAGGGTAATTTTGTCTTTATTCCCCTATAGTGGTACTAAAAGTCCGAAGAATTTCTATAAAGGACTAAATGACAAGTTGGTCTCTAGTAAGAGACCATTTGACAAATCACCCTAAAATAAAAGATACACATGCAATTACTGACCTTAGACCGATATATATGTCATTAGACTAGCTTTAAAGGGTACATATGTATCTTATAAGGGAACATTTATGACGAGTCTTAGGACTCATATATATCTAATGATAGTGGCATCTGAGTCATCACACATGATGAGCACGTGACGGAGGGGTGAGAGAGGGAGAGGAAGAGAGGAGTAGTGGTCAGTGGTTAGCGTGTCAGGTGACACGAGGAGGGTGTATGTTTATTTATTTATTTATATGCAAAAACCCCTTGCTCATGTTATTGCTGCGGGATGAAGAGTCCATCATCAAGCACATCTTGTCTTTCTATAGGATGAGATTCGAAAAGCTTAATTGTCTTTATCATGACTCATGACACAACAACAAATATATAGCTGATCAGAGTGGGCACACTTGATAAGATACAAATTTCCACAAGACGGACTCCGTTTGTACATTTCATGTCAGAATGCATTGAAAAAAACCCCTTGCTCATGTTATGGTTGCGGGCTGAAGAGTCCATCATCAATCACATCCTGTCTTTCTATAGGATGAGATTCAAAAAGCTTAATTGTCTTTGTCATGGCTTATGATATAACAACAAATAAGCAATACTTATCTTATCTTTCTACAGGATGAGATGCGAAAAAGCTTAATTGTCTTCGTCATGACTCATCACAAAACAACAAATATAGCTGATCAGAGTGGGCACACTTGATAAGATACGAATTTCCACAAGACTGGACTCCGTTTCTACATTTCATGTCACGATGCATTGAATATCTTGTGTTCATGTAAAAGCCTAAAGATTTTCCACTAAGAAGAAATCATGATGCCCGATTTAATACCTAACTTATTTTTACTCAATTTGTGAACTGAACTAACCCGTTATATGATGCGCATGTGACCAGTTTACCGTCAGATAATCGACACCATTCGTCTATCGGATCAAAATCGGACGAGCTTTGATAAGTTGGGTAGTAAATCATGTAAAAATAAACATTAGATATCATTTTATCACGACATCAATTTTACAAGTACAAAAGGTGGATTTTAGCCTTTAAAATACGTTACATTCGAGGGCTACATATTTAATATGGTAAATTTGTAAGGGTGTATATGTAATAAATCCTTGTTGTTTTGCGTGGAGTATGTGATAAGATAACTAGTTGGGTTACGGGTACCACTCTCTCTGGAGGATGACAAATTAATGTATGAATTTATATGTTATCTTTCTTTTGGCGAATAAACGTTATGAATCATTTTGTCACAAAATCAATTGCACATTGCACAAGAAATGGAGCAAAACCAGCCACGTGTCCTGTTTATCGTCGTCTTCTTACAACGCCGTCGAGCGGTAGGATCTCACTCGGTATAATAACTATATATTGGGTACTAAATCGAGTAATAACACATATCATGTATCATTTTGTCACAACATCAGTTTTATAAATCGAGTAAAAACAGACGTCCTGTGTCACAACATTAATTTTATAGGTACCAAAAGTAGATTTTATCTTATTTCAAAAATACCCTCGCAGATATCAAAAATTCAAAATAAACCCCTCTGTCATCAAAGTTTTCACGAAGCTGAGACTAAAATAGACATTTTTGATGAATCCGTATATATTTCAAACTTTTTTTACGTTTGTAGGTTCCTTCTGGAATATGTTGGATTTCAGGATGCGTGTGTAACGTAGCAAGTTTGTAAGTTTGTAGGGGTATATCCATAATCACATAGATGATATATGTCAGGCATGGGATCTTTACATCCATCTTTCACTATAAAACAGGGGTACGTTCTGGACTGAAACAGCTGCTGCAGAGTACACAATGTCTCTGCTGCTAGCTTTCTCATGGCTTGTTCTTCTCTTATTAGTTTCACTACTTCTTGTGAGCACCAAAAGAGTAAAGAGGAGTAAGCTGCAGCCACCTTCTCCACCAAAGTTTCCCCTAATAGGAAACCTCCACCAGCTCGGCTCGCTGCCTCACCGATCTCTCCGAGCTCTTGCACGGCAGAACGGGCCGCTCATGCTCCTCCACCTCGGCCATGTGCCGACCATCGTCGTCTCGTCCATGGAGGTGGCACGAGAGATCATGACAACCCATGATCTCGTCTTCGCAAGCCGGCCCTCTCTGAAGGCCGCCAAGATTATCCTCTACGGCTGCACCGACATGGCCTTCTCACCCTACGGTGATCGCTGGAGGCAGCTGAGAAAGGTCTCCAACGCCCACCTGTTGAGCTCCAAGAGAGTGCAGTCCTTCCGGCCGGCAAGAGAGGAGGAAGTGGCTCTCATGATCAAAAAGATCTCTTCTTCGCCGACATCTCCGGTGAATGTAACCAAGATCTTGAGCAGCTTTGCTAATGATATCATCTGCAGAGTTGTCTGTGGGAAATTTGCTACAGAAGATAGGAACGAGGCGTTCAACGAGGCCATCAAAGAGAACATTGTACTGCTTGATGGTTTCCATTTGGTGGATTACTTCCCTTCTCTGGAGTGCCTGAGCACCATCTTTGGGTGGGATAAGAGAGCTATTAGGAATTCCAAGAGATGGGATGTTCTTCTTGATCAGATAATAGAAGACCATGCTGATGGATCTAAGAAGGATGCATGTGGTGGAGTTGAGAGTGGTGATTTTGTGGACATCTTGCTCAGTCTTCAAAAGGATCCAGACAGCTTGGACTTTGTTCTTACCCATGAGACGATCAAGGCACTCATACTGGTAATATATATATATATTCTCAGCTCACAATTCCTACAACTGTTAGACTATAATTATGCAAATTAATCTTTAATTTCCTATCATTTTAATTATCTTACTCTCTAACTATTATTTAGAAAACATAATACACACTACTGTTTTTTTATTGGCAGGATATGATTGGAGCAGGCTCCGAGACTACATTTATAACGCTAGTTTGGGCCATGGCAGAACTCATCAAACATCCGGAGGCGATGAAGAAGCTGCAAACCGAAGTGAGAGCAGTAGCCACTGATAAAGCACAGATTCGAGAAGAAGACCTCAGCGAGATGAACTACTTAAAAGCAGTGATAAAGGAGATCCTGCGGCTGCACCCTCCGGCGCCACTGCTACTCCCACGAGAGTCGACCGATGATTGCCGGGTCGGTGGCTACGAGATTCCCAAGCAAACAAGAGTCATAGTCAATGCATGGGCGATCTCGCGGGACGCCAGGATCTGGGATTCGCCGGAGGAGTTCCAACCGGAGAGGTTCCTAGAAAGCCCGGTGACCTTTAAAGGGAGCGATTTCCAGTACATACCCTTCGGCGCAGGCCGGAGAATTTGTCCCGGGCTACAGTTTGCATCTGCTAACTTGGAGCTCGCATTAGGAAATCTTATCCGTTGCTTTGATTGGGGATTGCCTGATGGCATGGTGGAAGGAGATCTTGACATGAGTGAAAGCCCTGGATTAACTGCACACATGAAACACGACCTTTACCTTGCTGCAAGACCAGTTCGTTTGGATTAGAAAGAACTCAAATAAGTCTCTCAGGTTGATGCATGCATGCATGTCCGTTGTTGTCTTTGATCAAAACTATGTGATTTTGAGTGATGCTTGGGAGATCACAGGTGGTATCCTACACAAGCAAGACATCCGATCAAATTTGAATCTTTAGATTTGATTTGCTAGAATGTGTAGCTACCGTCCATTGCTAGTTGTTGTATCTACTCCAGCCACTTTTGCTGTTTGGTTCGATAGAATGCCGAGTGGGCTGACTGGATGCATTCCAGTCACTTTTGTTGTTTGATTCAGTGAAAGAATGAAAGTGGTATTATTCCACTTTAAAAACCCTTCCACTTAGCCATTTTGACTTTAGCAAAATTAATAACAAAGCCAACGAAGTAGAGTGAATCGAGTGACTCAATCGCACCCGGTCCACAGCAACCAAGCAGCCCCTAAAGTGGATTGATTACTACTTTCATCTCCCCCTTATTTATAGGCATTATAATAAAATCCTAATAGAATCAGAACTTCCTAGCACAAAACTAGAAAATAATAAAACCACTAATCTAATCAAGTTGGTCCTAGCATAGCATAGCCGGTCTTAACAAAAATATACCAATAAACAAAAAAAATCAAATCAAATGCACTCCCTTGGATAGATGTGACACAAAATGAGTCTTCTTACAATGTTTTTTCCTTGATATATTTGCTCTCTTACCAACAAACTATGTAATTAGTACAAGCACAAAAAGATTGCTAATTTGCATTGCAGTCTGCTAAAAAGCTTTCATGCAAGAATAAAGCTGGCAGCAATAGAGCTGGAAACCCTACTAAAAAGTCTTTAATTAGGTGAGAAGTCCTATTCTTGCCCACCAAAACAAAGCTTTCTCTGCAAACAATGCTAGGAATTATGCTGGGCCTATCTTTGCAGTAGAAGCAAAGGAACTACACCCATCATAGCATCAAATAGCCATCTCTATTCCCCCTCTCAACACTCAGTATTCCTCTGTTCAGGGCAACTCTACTACAGCAGCAATGGCTTCCGGGTGTTCTGAGGTCATCACAACCCGCCCGTTTCAGTCTGTGAGAGAGGCGGTCGCCGTTTTCGGCGAACGTATTCTTGCAGGTGATTTGTACTCTCCAAAGAAGCCTATCTATGCAGCATTCTCACCACCTCCGTCACCACCACCACCACCACCATTCTCCTCTTCATCTCGGTTTGATCAAGATGGAGAGGATGAGCTCATCATGACTTCTTTGAAGAAGCTCGAAGCCGAGTTGGAGGAGACGAAGCGAGAGCTCAAGCTGCTGAAGGAGAGGGAGTCAGCGACGGAGGTTGCGGTGGCTACACTGAATGCAGAGCTTCACAAGAGCATGTCTAAGCTGGCGGAGATGGAAATGGCCGGAGTTGCTGCAAAGATGGCGAGGAGTAGACGTGTCATGGCCGAGCAAGGGGGAGTTCGCAGCCACCGGTGGGGTGAAGAGATGGTCGACGACTCCGCGATGAGGTTCGACTACCTGCCATCTCTGTCCCAGGCAATGAGCCGTTCCATGGTTGAAGGTGAGCTTGCCGGAAAGAAGAAGGCAAATGTGCTGAAGAAGAAGAAGCCTATTGTTCCTCTTGTTGGTCACAGATTTTCCAGAAAGAAGAGTTCCGGTGATCTCAACTTCTCTGATCATTACAGCAGACCCTTACATAGCATCCTGAACTGATGATTTTGTTGAGAGAGAGAGAGAGAGAGAGAGAGCTTGTTTTCTGCTTTATTTTCTTTCATATGTCCTGTGTGTGAGATGATCCCATAAAAGCCCTGTTTGCAATGGATGTATGCTGCCAATAAAAGATTGTGTGATGTTATAAAACAAATGCTTCATCCAAGAATTGCCATGCTAGTGGCACGGGTTATGCCGATCTTTGTCCGGCAGGATACATATATACCTCATGCCATCATCAAGTACAAATTTACCTTTTCTAAGCTAATACATGTATCAGTACAAGATTAATGCGGATATCGCGCCGAGGATTTCTCGACATGATACGTGCCACTGTGTGCTGACCCGCACAACAATCACTAGTTCATCTTATGGAGATATCAAGCATGAAGGAAGGAGGCATGATTTGTAGAGGCCATGACAGCAGTTCCAGTGCCTATGGACCATCCATTTCCCCGCCCTTTTCTCTCCCTCTAACCTTCATCAAACTTGGCCGCTGCCTAATTGTCATCCTTGTTTTGCGTGGATCTCTTTTGAATATGTCCACCTTCGCCACCCACACCATCCTTTGGCTCCATTCTTGGAAACCCATCTCCACCCCCAACAAGATCCTCCAAACTCTCGACAAAAGATCCACACCAATCAGAGATCACAGGAACTACACAGTACCAACAAGTTTTCCGGCAGCCAATTTGCTACACGGAGCCAATGCCGGCTCTGGAGGGACGGGCAGGAAGCATCTGCATCTGGTTCATCTCTTGCCTCTTCTTTGCCCTTGTGATTGCCGGCGGAGGCCTTCTGGTGCTCTACATATCGCTCCCCGAGTCCGAAACCACCGTCTGGTTCCCTGCCGCCGGCATGATCCTTGTAGGCATCCCCTGGGTGTTCTGGATCACGACGTGCATTTACCGATCAATGACATTGAGGGAAGAGATACCTGATAACCAGCAGCCTGTTAGGATCGCCGCGGTGGCACCCGTGGCTAGTGACACAACCACATCTGCGGTTGGCGGCGCCAATATGCAAGACTCACCTGTTAATTCACCTGGAGGGATGAGGAGGGTGCGGTTTGGAAGCGCTACTGTTATGGAGCCACAAGACGCTGCAGCTGGTGCCGACAGCGCTGCAGGCACAAGCTGGAAGGAGGGCGATCCGGAGAGCAACCCAGAATCTCACGTCACTGCCAATGGTCATGCTTCATCCCTCAGGTCTCATGAGAGCGAAGTTCCATTGGCTTACTCCATGTCTTGATCATGCAACATTTCAGGAGGGCCATCTGAAGCAATGAAAGGTTTTGCCCATTGAGACTGATCCATGAATTGTTGTTGATCACGACATGCAATTCTATGAGATCTGCAAGAAGAAATGATGGGCACCTACTACATCGGTAGTATAGGATATTCTCTCATGTTGTCATGCTATATTTACCTGAATCAAACATGGAGGTCATATCCTGATTCAAAAATGGAATGAAATGTTTAGAATCTAGAATTTCTTGATACATTCTCTTCAGCACTATTACAACAAATAGACAACTTTTTAATGCGTTACATGTAATTCGATCTTGTTTTCACTATGGTGTCCTTTGATGAGCTCTTCTTTATTATGTTTCATTTTGGTTTTTTAGGGTTTTTTTTTTTTTGGTGCTGAAGCAGTAACTGCGAATAGAATGTCAGGATGACAAATAAAATCCTGCTGCTTTGAGAGAACATATGCATGAATAAAAGCAAGAAGAACAGAATGTCACATTCGGTTGATCAGCTCAGAATTCATATTGGCATTACATATCAAAGGCCATAGTAGTTTCCCATATATTTTCAGTGTTGAATTCTCAGTTTTTTGTGTAGCATTCCTGAGTGAAATAAGCAATTTAATAGATTATCCTCCATAATTTCCCCAATCTCCATCAAGATCCCTCAGAGTTAACTTACTTCGTATTCCTTTTACTTTTGTTATTGGTGAAACTTCTTGCAGCTTAATCTCAGATACAAATTAGCAGCAATTCACAAACTTTATGGTAAGCCATCTATTAATATCTGAGTAGTTAAAACTCTAAGAAAATAATATCATTTAGAAAAAGAAGCTTATATGATCCACAGTTAAATATACCACTGTTAAGTCTGAAAGCAGGAGAATAGAATTTAAAGATATGCTTTAAATTAGCATTGTAAAAAGAATTCTGACTGGACCAAAGAAAAGGTAATAGAAACAGAAAAAGCGTACCAGAAGATATGAGCCTCAAAGCAATCTTCTCTCTGCATTTTTCCCTGCCTCCATCTGTGTACCTTCCGCGCTTCAAAACCAATAATCTAAGTCACTAAGCAATCCAAGCAGACAAACAAGAAGGATAGGTCCTGTAGTGGGAAATTCCATTCTGCACGTTGATCAAAGAAAGTTTTGCTCCGGATTATTTGTAAATCCTCAACCTGCAGCAATATCTATATGCCACTTGAGGCAATCGATTCTCACAGGCTGCATATTTTCATCATCAAACATCGAGGCAATAAGAATTGAGGGTGTCTAAACAATGGAAAAGTTCTGAAAGTATTCTAAGCATAACATGCATATCTCTCAAACACCCAAGATCCAAGATATAACTCATTCTATTATTATTACAGAGAATTCACGCAACAATTAGTAGCTAGAAAGTAATCCACATAGTTATTTATACATAGATAGGTGCATATAATAAGAACCTAATGCTTACAAATGTATACCAAATTTATACATACTCAGCAACTGCTACCTTGCAATTCTTTCTGAACATTGTTCTGTGAACTAAGCCAGTGACAGTCATCGAACCTGCATCGAGCACTCCCAGACAGAGCTTCGCTAACATCCGCATTCATAAAGATTGGACCCCAGGTCGGCGTGCCGTCCTCATATGAGTTGTGAGTGAGTCGCCGGATGTCAGAACCATCAATGTTCATAGTGAAGATATCTCCATATGGTTGGTAATGGTGAGGGTTGGCAATTGGTTCAGCCGAAACAGCAGCATAATCCGAAGTAAACACTATCTTCTTCGAGTCTGGGCTGAACCATGGGTGGTTCGCCCTCCCTCCATCCCCACTATGCATTACCTTCTTCAACCCTGTTCCATTGGGGTGCACCATATAGATGGCAAAGCTCCCACTTCCAGGATTGTCTCTATCCGAAGCAAAGGCAATCCACTCACCATCAGGAGACCAATTGCACATTGTATCAGTCCAAGGCCCCTTTGTTAGTTGGTGGATTCCGGCAGCCTCGCCGTCCACCGCATCCATAATGTAGATATTCTTGTGCCCTGACCGGCCCGATCGGAACACAACCCACTTCCCGTCCGGTGATGGAGAAGGGAATGCATTGTTCTCTCCTCCGGTCGTCAGCTTCTTAATCGAAGGCTGAGAATTCTCAACATTGTCATTTAGAGTGACGGAAATGACGTCGACCTGGGTGCTCTCTGCAGCGAAGGTAGGACCGTAGCTTGTGTATATGACCCCTTTCCTCTTCCAATCCCACGCAGTCGAAAAAGCCATGCCATTTAAAATCTCACGAGGCTCACCTGAGCCAACGGAATTCACCACATACAGCCCAGGCAAGCCAGCATAGGCAATTTGATCGCCATTGGGAGAGAAAGAAGGGAAACTACCAGCAATCCTAAGGAGTGAGAAGGTCTCCGGCGCTGGGCTGTCGATGCTCTCGAATAGCAACGGGGAGTTACCATCGTCGTGATATCCCCTGCATCGATGGTAGCCGATCTTGGTCCCATCCGGCGAGATAAAGGGATTGTAGTGATGGGAATTCGGAGAGATGGGCTTCGTCACCTCCACATAAGCATTGCGTCCACCCCTCATGTCGACGATCTCTATATGCCGGTAGTTGTCTTCAGGCCTCCTCGTCGCAACGGCGATGATGCCCGGAACGCCGGGGGATGCAGCGGGAGTGAAAGCATGGAATCCAGCACGAGTTACGCGCTCCACCGAACTCGCTACAGGCACAGAGCCATCGAACCGGATAACCACGCGATACACGCTCCACCAGCCATCGGAACTCCGGCGATGGAAGTACAAGGTGCCATCGTCACCCCAACACGGCCATCCTCCATACCCCACTACCAAAGACCTTGACGACCCGTCCTTAGTTTTGAACAAAAAGATGCCAGTATGGAGCTCCTCGATCTCGCCGGACCACCCACGAGACCCCGCGGAGGCGACGGCGGTCCACAACCCGGACGGAGATACCGCTGGGCTAAAGTCCGCGATGCCGTAGGGGGTGAGGCGGCGGGTATCGCCAGTAGCAAGGTGTGTGTAGTACACGGCGGCCCAGCTATGGCGCGGGAACGGCGACGGCTCCTCGGTGGAGACGTACACAAGCATGTCGCCGGAGATCGACGGCCTATCCTTCATCGATAGCACCTTCTCACCACCCTCTTGATTGGAATTTCGAATCAAAGGCATCTTGAGATTGCTGGAGAGCTCGAGAGCCTCGCGGCGTCTATTGGAAGGGGCCAAGAGGAGGTCGAGATAGATGCCGGGGGAGCCGTCGCACTCGGAGACGTACAAGAGGGAGGAGGAGTTGGGCGGGAAGAAGCCGTTGTAGTTGACGGAGATGCCATCAGTGAGCTGGAGCTCGTCGTGTGTAGAGATGAGGATGGTTTCCTGGGGGGTAGAGATGGACAAGGGGGTGGAGAAGATGTCGAAGTTGTAGCTGCTGCGACCGAGGGTGGTGATGAGGATGGAGGTGACGGTGGGTGCCCCGGCGGCGGCGACGCCGAGGAGGAGGAGAGTGGAGAGTAAGTAGAAGAAGAGTGAGGATGGTGGAGGATGGCTGCTGAAGCCCATCTCTTGTTTTCCTCGGGTTTCTAATGCTGTGTGTGTGCCGCTGGTCTAACTTTATAAAAAGGATAAGGCATCAATGGATCCCCGGAATTCATCCATTTTAACGGGTATGGATGATGATCCAAACATCCGGCAAACCAATGTCCAAAACACATCCTCCATTGCAATCGTCTAGCTAGCACAAGATAACTCCAGCACAGGTCATCCACACCGAACTTGCCTGTACTTAAGTTATCGCGGCAGCTGAGTTGTACAGAAGAATATCAAGGTTTACATCAAATTACGCAATTAACTGCAAAGATTAACTCATCCTTGCACGGAGTCCTGTAATTCTCCATAAGCATCCAAGGTTTGATTTGCAATCACTGGGTCAATTATGATGATAATAGTCAACAGAGTCAACTGCTGCTCATAAGTCATAACAGCCAACCAAAGATAAGATTCCATACTATGTTCAGTCTGGTGGCAATAGCAGCACATAGAGCAAATTGCACCACAAACACCTGGGAATTTAAGCAGCTTATCAACGAGCAAGGCAACGTCACGGATGAAGATTGATGCGATGAAGCAACTACAAGATCCTACTTTTTCCCTTCATCCAAAGATGTCATCGCACTCGTCACACTGACAAAGATTTGGCATCTCAGAACCCTGAATGACTGGCTTGTTGGCTTCTAAGGAGTCGGGATCCGACAGCGCATCATACATCTTCCTATAATATCAGCTACATTAAGAGGTCCCCTAGATAGAACACAAAATAACAATGTATTAGATCTCATTTCCCACTGTTTTTATAAACATTATAGACCTAAATGTTCAAGCGCTCACCAGGCACGAGAATCATAGCTGTTGCTACGATTGTCACCCATCACAAAAACATGACCTGCAGGTACAAGCTGCAGATCGAAAACATATGTTAGTCAGAGCATGAAAACTATAGGTCTATCCTTGCCTTAGGCAGGGGGAGGAAAGAAATTTAAAGTATACAGACCAAGCAGATCATGCACCATCTGAGGCTCATGATAATAAAAATCATTATCACAGCGCACTCGAAGATGTCAACAACATGGAGCACACCAGGTCAACTCGGTGATCTTATTGCTTCCATTGTGCACTCGATTGATTAAGACTTGCACTTAATTTTCCTGGTAGATTCAACTCCTTAATGTTGTTCAAGAACACATTCTACTGGCCCATAGGGCATCAAAGCTCGTAAATTTAGAAACGCGAGAATAGGTGTCTGGGACGAACTATGGCCTCCATACTGCGTGCAGTTTGTTCTACAGCAAATTCTTCCTGCCGTTTATTTCCATTGATGAGAAGCAACCCATTTGAGACCTGCAAGAATCCAAGTAGAAAGAATCCAGGAAGCAAATGTCATGAAACCCTTGTGTATAGGAATCAACTCATGACAGACAATACAATTAAGAAATCTGATCAGATTCTCATACATGAAAAGGAAAATGCTGAAAAAATGAAATATGTCCAGAACGGCATCGAGATAGACTTTAAAAAGTGAGGGGGCATAAGCATCACCTTGAATTACAGGTTTTATAAAACGTGCCATAGGCCCCCCGGATTCATCAAGTCTCCACTCAATGTGATACATTGCATCCCTCAATTATAGCGGCTAATTGTGGGATCACTCCATGGCATCTAGACATTCCCATCCTCTTTTATCATCCCTCGCACAAATAAAGTCAACATGTTCGAATGATGGGTTTTATGGTAGGCCCAAGAAATTAGCCAAATACAAAGGTCTAATACTAAGCTTTTATTGAACCTTTCATGAAGCATGTTTTGAAGCCGGTATCATTCTAATGATTCAAGGCCTGGATGGTGTTAACAAAGATGATGCTGATTATGATGGCATCGTTTAACTTTTGTTGACTAGCTTAGACAATAGTATGGTTACAAGGTATCAGATATGAATTTAGGCAACCCATAACCCAATACTCGGCAGTTGACCCATAGTTCCCCAAATTGAAACAAATAACTATTTCAAACACTAACTTCAATGACAATGTTGTCAGGCCCTTTCAGCATGGATCAAGATTCAAGAATGAAAACGTCTAGCTTTTGAGTTCATCACATTGGATATCGCTAAAAATTAACGCCATAGTGGTCATAAATTAGCTAGTCGCAAATTGATCAAGGCCTACACCGGTAAATGGTATGTTATGAGCATGCCAGATTCAACTCAATCCAACAGACCAGTTCATCATATTCGAGTCCAGATGCTCACAGATTGAGCCATCTCAAGACCGGACCCGACTCAACTTGATTGACCTGAGCCAAATCAGGCTGACTAGGTCCAACCCCTTTGCTTGGGCGACAAGCCAATGGGTCCCACCTCGAGTCCAAATCTAAGACGGGTTTCCCCACAATTATCCTAATTTAGGATTTTACTGCTTTATTAGAGTTCTATTAGGATTTATTGCTTTACTTACTTTACAAGTCTTTTACATTTTATTTGAATCCTAATTGAGATGTAAGTCGAGCCCTAGTTATAGTTTAAGTCCTAAGAGTCCATACTCTATATAAGGAGCACCCCACTGTACTCTCAAATCTATACAAGCAAATAATTATTTTCATGGCTAAATTACGTTTTTGGTATCTGTAAAATTCTCTGCATATCACTTTAGTACTTATAGTTTGATAATTACATTTTTATACCTATATTTAATATATATAACATATTTAGTACCTACCGTTAGACGCCGTTATCCAGACTTGACGGCAATCCACTCACGTGATATCACGTAAGCGGTTTTCAGTGAATTTTGATTGATTTTCGATCAATTTTGACTGATTGGTTTTGTCACCTCATCTTCTCCATCTCTAATCTCACTTCTCTCTCTCCTCCTTCTCTCTTCTGTCCTCTCTCTGGTCTCTCTCTCCCTCCCCTGTCTCTCCATCTCTCCTCTCTCTGTCTCCCCCTCCCCGTGCCAGATCTCCTCTCTCTCCTCCCTCTCTCTTCCGTGCTCTCTCTCCCCTATGTCTCCATGTTTTGTTTTGCTAATAGTACTCTGGCATTCTGGTCTGTTTAATGTTGTATTTAATTGTTTAGTTGTTTAGAATGTTTGTGAAATCATGTTTTGGTTGTGAATGAATGTGCATCGAACCTATCTGTTATGTTTGTTCTCTTGTCTGCTTATTGTTTAAATGATATTGTGCATGATTGTTGATGTTCTGTTTGGGGAACATGTGGTGCTGAAGGGAAGATCAAGAAGGGTGATAGAATTTGACAGATAGCATTTGAGTTTGGATACAAATGCAATAGTGCGGTGTGGACTGTGCAGCCTGCAAGGAAGCCCCCATGGCTTGATGAAGTTGATTAGTTCCCTGTACTTGTACATTAAGTGGCACCAATAGCGATTCATCATGATTGCTAGACTAAAATTAATTTCTGTGTCAATATCAGTCTATATGGGCAGAAACCTATTTTAATTGGTGCTTACTGCAGCTAATGCCAAAATATACCACTACAAACCCGGTGTTGACGAGAGAGAGAGCATAGAAGAGAGAGAGGGAGGAGAGAGATTAGAGATTAGAGATGATGATGAGGTGGCAAAACCAGTCACGTGCCTTGCATGTGACCGATTTGTCGTTTGAAAAAATGATGATGTTAGACGGTCGGATAAAAACAAAACGGTTTTAATAATATAGGTACTAAAAATGTAATTATAAAACTAGAGGTATTAAAGTTGTATATCCAAAATTTTACATGTACCAAAAGCGTAATTTAACCTATTTTCATTAACGAAACATTGATTGGGATGGTTGAGTAAAGCACTCTTCCAGAGAAGGTTGGGTGAACCACCCTCTTCAAAGTTATCTTCTTCTCCATATTTTTCTTTAATTTTTTCCACTCGTTTTCCTATTTTTCCGCCCTTTTTCCCTATTTTCTTGATTTTTTCGTATTTTCTCTCTCCTCTCTCCCCGCTGACTCGCCTACGGCTCGCCCGCAGCTCACCACTAAGCCAGAACATTGCCATCCCGGCTTTCTCTGGCTCCCCCCGAGCCGACGCCTTCCACCGGCCAATCCCACTGATCTGACCACCCCCACTCCTTCAAACCTCCACCAATATCCTCGTCATCACCTACTCTACCTCTATCCAACCTCCTCCACCTGCAAAACCTCCTTCCCGGACGCCAGTCATCTTCCCCAAGAACCACCGCCGCCATCCTCCATCATCCCGGCCACCTCGCTCCCTCAAATCCCCATCAAACTCTACCAAAACACTCCACTCCTCCCCGCTCTCCAGTACCCTTCATCGCCCTCGTTGTCGTCTCCTCCGATGCCGACCACCTCACCGATGACCCCTACCGCGCCGCCACCTCAGATCTGCCGCATCCGAGGATGGATTAGAAAATCCAAACCATGGGATCAACTCCTGAGAGTCTCACGAGTCTTCCTCAACTCTTCTTGGTTGCCATTGATCCACCGGCAGCACACTCCCAGCCATCCGATCATCATTGGGCGTGATCCAGCCACTCCGGAGTTCCGATCTTCAATCCAACTGTCCAGATCCTCGATCAGGACCAGATCACCCTTCCCAAGGCATTCCAATGGACCCAAATTGGTCCCTATCAAGCCGACCAAGCCGGTCACCTCTTCACTTGATCTGAATCGACAGCCAAGTCCAGTTAACACCACAGAATTCAACTTCAGTTAATCTTGGGGACAAATTCAAATGGCATCCGAAACTTAGAAGCAAATTCTTAATTGCTCCATTACGGAAAAAGAGTCCCACCTGGGCATCAAGTGGAGATAGAGCTTAAATTATTTGATTTTGGCTTCTGCCATTTCTCAATTCCAAGAACATCCTAGATAAGCAACAAACTGGAATTGCGAAAGGTTATGTTAGGCATGCTATATACCTCAACAAGATCTCCGGCCCTTGCAACAATTCGTTTGATAAAAACATCACCCGCTCCGAATCCAAAGTCCTATAAACAGAGACAGAGCAAACAAAGAAGTTACTGTTATCCACTAGGAATGAGAATAATATGCCACCACCCTAATTCACAAATGATAGAAGGAACATCAAGAACAACGAACCTGAGGAGCTCTGAAAAGCACAATGTCATCAATAGCAGGGCTTCTGAAGTAGTATGAAACCTAGAAAAGAGACCATCCCTCTTTAAGTTCTCGGCCCTATTGCCCAAAGATTCCTAATTGGGCGTGTTATAATTAAGCAAAACCAGAGACAGCCATTAAATTCAACTCACTGCTCTACCTTCTCCGCGATGATACGATCACCAGCTTCAAGGGTGGGGGACATGGAGCTGGAAGGGATGGACCGGACCTCCAAGAACAAGCCCGCTACCAGAACCCTCACCAAGAGTACCTTGAGGAAGTACCAGGCCTGCCGCCACCACGGGATCCTCACGCCGTCCTCATCGGGAAATAGATCACTCATACTAGAAGAAGGAGCCAAGAACTCATGGCACGGCATCCATCGGAAGTAGCAGCTGAAAAGCCCCCGAGATCTCCCAAACCGCATCATAGACGTATCTATCTGGATCAGGCGAGGAGGGGCTGGAGGCGGACGGAGAGAGCTCTTTTGCGGCGAAGATGGTGATTAACGAAGGATCGGATGGGGTTGAAGGCGGAGCGAAGGCCGGGGTGGATCTTGCCGGCGACGGACCTGAGCTCGAGCCTCAGGAAGAGAGGATGAAGGAAAGCTAGGAATACGGTGATGTCCTCCAAGGGCCTCTTCTTGCGATAGTGGAGTGTGGAGGGAGAAGGGGAGGTGCAGAGGAGGAGGACGAGGAGGAGGGTTTGGAGATAGAAGAGATGCAAAGGCATAATAGCGTAAACGATTCGATGGCGGCAGGGGGCGAACGGAGATCGGAGAGGAGCTGAGGAGATGTTACGAAGGGGACGAAGCCATGGGAGGCGCTTGGATGGGAGTAGCGGCGGGGAGTGGAGGAGACTCAGGAGAGTGGCGGAGAGGGTAGTGTAATATTAATAAAGGGAATGGCGGCACGTCCTCCAAGGCTTTCTTTCTTGGTCGCTAAGTTTCTATTCTTGGTGGTTTCATGGTTGCTGTGCTGGTCTGAGACTGTGTATCTATTGGGTTATGGGCTCGAGGAGGATGGCCTAGATCTATTTGGATCAGACTTGGTTCGATTTTAAGTTTTTAATCATATTTGGTTGAGTCCATTTCTCTAGAAATAGAGATCAAGGCATTCTTAGAGAAAAGTTAGACCCAAAAGACTAACATAACTGTAACCGTTAGCTGAGTGTTAGTTTAGCTAGCTAGAAGAAGAACAAAAATGGTCTGAGAGAGGTTTCGTGTACACGTGTCAGCTGGTGAAACAACCATGTCAGCATCATCCGTGGGCCGAGTGTTTAGCTTGACCAGCTATAGAAGAACAAAAATGGTCGAAGAGAGGTTTCGTGTACACGTGTCAGATGGTGAAACAAGCCATGTCAGCATCATCTGGGTAATCGGAGAATAGCTCCAGTAACTGTTCGTCTGTCCACTGGCCTACTGATTCTTTTGAAATCAGCTTCTTAGAAGCGTTTGTTATAAGACCGGACTTCTGAACAATATTTGCAGCATCAGGAGCGTTGACAGCAGACGGCAAAGTCGAGCTTAAGCTAGGAGGGTCTTTATCGCTGTGATCTATCATCATTTCACAGTACGAGTTCTGTTTCGCTTCATCATCAGCAACAGAAATCAGCACCTGGCTCTGTGAAGACGCTCTCTCAACTGTACCCGACACGTTAGCAGGAACACCTGGATTTTTCGTCTTCAACATTCTTTCGAAGTTAAAGTTCCGACTCGGTTCATGGGAAGCAGCACTTCTAGCTCCTTGCGTCTCTGTGGGTGTTCTCTGGGATGCCCTCGGGCCATCATTTATGCTGCATGGCAAGATTCCAGCAGGAATGCCAGCATTTCTGTTGCTCGTCGAGTTTTGAATCGTTTCATTTTCAGCGGCACAGACAGCACCCTGCCTCTCGGAGAGTGCATTCTCCGGTAACTCAAGCCCAGTATTGACAATGAATGGTACTCTACCAGCAGGACCAGCAGCATCTTTGTCGCTCGTCATTCTTTTGTGATTAAACATCTGTCTCAATGTATCTTCTCTGGCACTGCCAACTTCCTGCCTCTGTGTGTGTGTTCTCTCTGCTCCCTTCAGCAAATTTCCTCTGGATTCTGCTATACAAAAAATTAGGAAGGGCATGTCAGTCGCGAGAAAACTGAGGGAGACAGAGAACAACCGGAGAAAGATGATCCACGAACAAGTCGTCATATGTTACCTGTACCAGATGCACGGCATGTGACTGCATAAGGTGACGGCATCTGTTTTCCAGGAGGTCCACAGTCCTTACTGATAAGCTGTTGTGAAATACAAATGACAGGTTAGCTTACTAATGTCACATTTATCTACATCCATATATGCATTAAAATTACCATATTCTAATACATAGAAAGGAGTATGCAGAGTTTGAAGTACGTAAAGAACCTTGGTTTCTAAGGTTCAAGAGGAGAATGAATTTCACTTGATTGAGCATATCAATACAGATGAAGAACAGGAAACCAAAAAAGGAACAAAAGAGAAAGAAAATAGCACTTACAGAACATTTAAAAAATATAGCAACCCTTAAATGTAGATAGAAACTTTACATTGCCAACTTAAGGGGCTGACTTCACAATGCAGATGGCCCCATAGATGTAGACCGAAAGTTTATGTGTGACAGAGCAATTAAACCTAGAGCCTATCTCCTATAATTGGTTTAAATATCCCTTGACCTGAAACTTTTCTTGCTATTAACTAGCTCAAACACACATTGTTACTCATTCGCTTCTCGTGCTTATCATAATTGCTCTTGACGTGTTTCATCACACACGTACTTCCATTTTCAAGAACTTTTCTGACTCTCATGGCAATGCATCACATGCTTTCTCACAAAGACAATGAAAACCTCCCGAGTACTCTGATTTTACACACTTCCCTATCTATTTTGTAGCCTCGATAAGTTACCAATAGCAAAATGGCAATTATTCGCCGCTTCAGCAATATGCAATATTTATACCAACACCTTTAGAACATAGACACTTGCCTTCAAGAACTAGAAACTATTCAAACAGTCACATACAATTGACATCATTCTACTAGTTTATCTCATGATTATGCACATCCAATATAATGCTCTTAGCCTTATGAGGTGACATTGCACTGTAATACATTATCTCAGCAAGAGTGAATATTAATGACGTCATCCTGAATAAAAATCCATATTAGCAAATACTCAATCATCCGCACCATTTTAATTATGTCATTAACTTTCATTAAAACCACATTAATGCCCACTGAACCAGCCTCTTTCAGCATCCCAGCATAAACTTACAGAGGTCATCCAGAATTTCGCATCTCTTTGCATTCAACAAGAATCGGTTTACTTCAATAGTATTCAAGAATTGTATGCCAATAGGTAGAATGTCATAAAGGATTTTCTGCTGTGTTCAACTATTACAAAAAAGAAAAGCAGACGAGATTCTTTAGCTAGATCATCTGCATGAGTCATTATCGAAATGACAAACTAAACATGTGTATAACAAAGTTTCCATGCTGTTATACAAGAAGAAGCTTGTCCAGCAATTTCCATGAATTGGACTAGATAAAAATATAGCTAGCGAATAGTTACCAGCCAACGTTAAAAATAGAAATAGCCACTACATTTTGTCCTTCAAAAGATTACAAATAACTAGGCTAATCCTAGATGTGAACAGGACTAGAAAAGGCATACCTTCTCAACATTGTTTGTCGTTACATTCAGATAGTGAACAGAGGGAGCTGGGCAGAAAACCACAACCTGACAGTTATTGAAGAAAACACTGGTATAAGATTGATACCAACTATCCCCTATCCTTGCCAATCACAAGATATTAAAATGCACATGAAATACAATGGCTGCAATGTATCAGAATCCAAAAGCTAAACCTGCTTCAGAATAAGCACAACTCCAACACAGATATCTCCAAGAAGGTTGCATTCCGAAAGCACTTTGCCATGAACCGAAGCACCAATCATGCCTGACGGATCCTATACCAAATGGCGTCACTGTCTTCAGTCCCACAAATGGCACTATTCCGAAGCCTATCAATATTAAGTCTCATTACCTTCAGCGTTATGAACAAATCTCCAAGCCCATTCTGCTTGCAGGACTTAACAATCCCGACCACCTAAATCAGCATAAAATTCAATCAGATCCTAAAAAATCCACAAAAACTATAGAAGAAAGATATATAAAGACGCACACAAACCCGAGATATTCGTTCGGTTGTGATCTTTTGATTCTTGATCGAGTCAATAGACGAAGGGAAAGTAGGACCTAATCAAAAATCTCAAAGCCAGTAAAGATTGGAACATATAGGGTGTAACGAAACAAGAAATAGGCATCATCTTGCATCGCAGCTTCTTACCTAGAAAGCTCATGGCGCAGAGCCAGGGGTTGAGCTCGAAATCCTCATCATCGACCTCTCCATCCGAATCCACTCCCCGATCGCACCTCGTCTCCACATGGCCTCGAGAATCAATCCGAGGCCTACGCATCTCAAGCTCCTCCGCGGCGGCGCGTCGGCGCATGGAGGCTTGGACGGCGCCGGCGGGGCCTGGGATGCGGCGGACGGTATAAGCGACGGCTCGGGGTTGAGGAGGAGGTGGAGGAGGAGGAAGAGTGGAGGGGTTGGGGGCTAGGGTTTGGGAGGAGGGGCGCGAGAGTTGCGAGCAAGGGAGGAGCGAGGGGACGGGGTTGGGGTTTGAGACTATAAAGGAGCGTTTCGGTGGGGGGATGGCTGGGTGGACAAGAGAGGGGAGGTCGGTGTCGTCGACGTCGATCTCCTCCTCCCAGTGGTGGTGCTCCATTGGGGTTCTTCCAGGATTCAGGGGTCTAACGTTGGGGTTAGCTATGGCAGGACGGACGTTGGGGTTAGCTATGGCAGGCCCTGCCATAGCTAATTCACACCGTGGATCTGCATCCACTTAAGCCCAACGACCAGGATCTAATGGGAAAGAATTTTAAACTTTGAATCACCCGATCTCTGGGAATTTTGTGTTCGCGTCGACGGAGAACGCCAGCGGTCACGTCCCCCTTTCTCTTCTCACCTCACAATCCAATCCAGACCAAGCATGGCTGGTGTCGATCATCGCGTGCCGCCCTTGCCCGGAGTTCCATCGTTGGATTGCCTCCCCGCCACGAGTGCTCGCCGGAGATCCCAATGAATTTGATGGCAAGTATTGGGGTTTATTGTCTTTCTATCTCTTTTTGGGCTAGGGTTTAAGAATGATTTCGATCTTCAAAAGATAGGTTTTTTCTTAAAATCCCATGACATGTTTGTTGTTATGCTTCTACCAAATAGAGCAGCCAAGATACTTTCAGGATGTCTTATAACACGCAAATTTCATGACTCTTGTTCTCGCTGCAGCACGTTGAGGTTCCAATCCCCAAACCAAATAAGGATGAAGTGTTACTGAGATCGGAAGCAACAAGTATCAATCCCGTAGATTGGAAAATTCAGCAAATCCTTCACCCATTTTTCCCACCCAAATTTCCATTCAAACTGAGTAAGTGTTCACATACACAATATAGATGGAACTATTGCATTTCTTTAACGTTTGTTTCCTATGAGATGAAAATTTCATTTAAATAAAATTTGAAGGTTGTTAAGCATGTTGTTGATATGTCATCCTTAGTCCTTGATCACAAGGAAAAACTTTGAAATTTAGAAATTTTATATGGTAATTTCCAAGTTTTTAACTTCTGACATAAAAGAATGAGGATTTTAGTTTTAATTCTCTCAGATGCTACATGGAAGAGGAGGCCAGGACTGTGATTTGAGTACAATGCACTCTAGAGCGTTGAATTTGCTCATGGAGAAGGCATTCAGAAATTATAGTGAACCTGATAAACATATGTTTCAGCCTTGTGTTTAGACTTTTGTACGTTTCTTCAAAAGGTAGACATTTATTTTACAACTCTTGTCTCTCTTAGCCCTTGTTTGGTATGGCATTAAGGGAGGATAATCTGTTGAGGAATCTGAGGGGTCCCCGCGATGCCAGAGATGCGCCAGATAGAGACGGGGATGTCGCAGCGGAAGAGAAACAATCAAACCACAAAGAAAAAGAAAAAGATGAGACAAGGATTTACGTGGAAAAACCTACCAGTAACAACTGGAAGGAAAAAATCACATGCAGCAGAAGAAAACTTTACTATGAGAGAGATTACAATGCCCAAACCCTAGCAGAGACAAAGAGATCTCTCTCTAGAGTTACCTACTCTCACACCTCTCATACACCTCTCAATCACATCTCTACCACACAGAGAAACCCTAGAAGCACTCTATTTATAGCCTCCATTAAACACAAATCCGGATTAGATCTGACCCATCGGATTTGCCCATCCAATAGGAAAGGATCGATCCTATTGAAAGGGAAAGATCGATCCCTGTATGCTTGAGATTGATGGATTCCAAAATTCCCGAAGACGATCGATCCTAGTGTATAGGAGAGATCGATCCTTTGTACCCGAGCGTCCTTAAAATCTCAGCATCCCGAAGAGAATCGATCCTAAGATCGATCCTGCATCGACCTTTACAAAAACTGGCTCTCTGTCTGGAATAATGCAAAGAAAGATCGATCCTACATGGCTGGAAGGATCAATCCTTTCTTTGTTGCCATCATCCTCATGGGAGGAAAAGTCAACATAACCTCCATTATTTCCATTCTTACCTCAAACATAAAAAAACAATCATTATTACTTTATCTTCATTTCATCTACCACGATCACTCTATTTTTTTCTATCCTCATTCCTTAACCTCACTTTTTCTAACTCTTTCTAACCCTATTCTCCCTTACCTTACTTTTTCTAACCCAATACCAAATGTGCCATTAGTGGTACATCCTTCGTGCTACTTCAACTTGTCGCACCATATTACCACCTTATAATATTTTTATGATCTATCTGCCCATTTTTACCTCGGTGGTTATTCTACCAGTTATTGTCACGGTTTAAGGATGACTACTGTTTGAGTTGATTATTTGTGGCTTTTTGTGGACTTGTCCTGTCAAATGTCCTCTAGCTTTAAAGTTTGAAGTTGTATTTGGCAAAGAGTATCAAGTTTGCTGTCTTTTAGATGATATATATTAGTTATGTTGCTTCTTTGGTATGCTTTTACTAATCTTAATCGCAAGGTCACCCTCTGGAGATCCTCAAATCGAAGCTTCTTAAGCTGTGGGGGCCTGAGAGGAAGGTCCAAGTGGTGGATTTGGCAAGAGGGTGTTTGTTTTCCAATTTTTCTGTGAGGAAGATACGAGATATGTGATAGATAAGAGGCCTTGGTATGTTAATGGCCTTTCCTTCTCTCTCATTCTCCTTGGAGAATGGAGAGAGAACTGTTGTCCTACTGCTCAGGCCTTCTACAAAGCTATGATATGGGCGAGGCTACAGGAACTCCCAATTGAATGTATGGATGAAACTGTTGTTAAAACCATCGTTGTAAAGGCGAGAGTCCCTTTGAAGTTGGATGCTAACACGAGGGATGCGATTCATGGGCGTTTTCCCAGGGCATCGTCCCAAGCAAAAGCATCGGTGCGTCACACTCACCCATATTATAAATTATGCCGACTCTATTAACAAAAACCGCGGCTTTAGTGGTGATCTATTCATGTCCCAGTACTGTGGTACTCAGCCTGGATGTTAAACTATAATAGACATTAATGCTACGCACCACGAAGTTGTCTATGTTTAATTAATTTGTTCTCTAGTACACTCCTATAACTAGACCAGCGCATCCCCGTGCCCCTGTATAGATTTTAAAGAATCTCAAAAACTGTCGCTACGAATGCCACCTTTGTCTCTTATTCCTAGTGACGATGAAAAGGCGACTCTCCATCTAGCCGGATAACATAGGAGGCGGCATCGTGCAAGGAATACGGTCATTGCTGCTAATTTCTGCAACTGACTCGTTTGATCTCCCACGTTTGATGAACTAATATCCATCATTGGATTTAAGCCACTTGAGACCTCTCTGTGGTTGGATATAAAAGAGGATGGTTAATCATATATTATAAGAAGTGATTGGGGGTACATACCACGTAGGCATGTGCATTATACATAACCATTTTCAATGCTCCAGATCCACTCATATCCGTTAGTCCCCATTACGTAAGTCAATAATATATGATCATATAAATCATGTACACAAATCTTTTTTCTATATATATACATGATTCCACTTGTGTCCGATCCAGTAGCAGTTCATCAATCGTAAATCCTGACCGCTATTGAGATCAAAATCATCTTTCTTTATTCTCTCTTTTCTATTACTTGCCCTTTTTGACCATGTAAAAGTGAATTTGATCTAAAATGTTGGATTATCCGACGATTGAGATTCGTCACTGCAGGGCCCATAGCTGATGAACTGCTATCATTCCAACGAATTCCTCATTGTCTCCTCCCCTATCACATCAATAACCTTCTATCACATTAAGAATATTAAACCTTGCATGGTTATTCTAATCTAGCAAGCAAAAGCTCTCTTAACTGTAGATAAACCCCAAAAGATCGGGAAAAAAAAATGTGAGTACCCAAAATAAGAGCAATTTATTCAAAGAGCTGAAAAACCGAATCACATCTTAAGTAAAATCTTAAGTAAAAGACAGACATAAATGAGACATTGATCACATGACAAGCTGCATTAGACTAGATTAGAGTAGCGCCTCATGCTAAATCATAGATTAAGACATCGACTATAAATAATTATATTACATGATATAACATCGAAAAAATAACATCGGAAGCACATGGCTTGACTCAGACCTCAGAATTATACGCCTTACTGATGAACGTTTGTTTGACACTTAGCCGCCCATGTGACCCTCCTCATCTCTTCCTGACCAATATAAAAACCCTCCATTTCTCCCACCACAAACCACACCCACCAAACACACCCAACCCATCCCTATCCTATCCACCACCGGTTCCAACTTCCAACTAGCTGGTCCTTTTTCCTAGTCCTAATTTATGGTCCCTTTCACTCCCACACATCTCTTCATAGTTGTCAAAAGCTCTTCAAAGAGTACTGAGCATCCAACCTGAGAGCCCATTCTGGTGAGGCAAAGCCAAATGGATACGTTGCTCCGCCTGATGGCGGCGGTGTTGGCGCTCCTCTCGGCAGCCATCCTCGCCTTGGCTACGGAGGCTCCGACTCCATCGGCGGCGCCGGCGACGTGCCCCATGAACCTCAGCTACGTGAGCCAATTCCCCTGGGATGACTCGCCCTGCCTTCCAAAGAACACCAACCTCACCAACTGCTGCCAGACTCTCCTCAGCGTCTTCGGCATCGGCCTCAGCCTCCGCCTCCAGGACACCGGTCTCTTTCGCCTCCCCGACGCCCCCACCTCCGCCGCCTGCCTCTCCGCCTTCCAGGCCAAGATCTCCTCGCCTCCCCTCTCCCTCCCCAACTCCCTCGTCTCGACCTGCTTCACCGACCCCGACCGCTTCATCATCTCCCCCAGCTACTGCGCCGGGATCGTCGACGAGCGACAGTGGACCGCCAAGCTCGGCAACTCGACCGTCCTCGACTCCGGCTGCCACGACGACCTCTCCGACCTCACCTCCTGTGGCGTCTGCCTCAACGCCGGCTTCAAGGTCTCTTCCCAGCTCACCTCGATCGACGGCAACACCTCCCACGCCACCAACTGCTTCTATCTCACGATCCTCTACGCCGCCGGCGTCTCTAACATCCTCGGCCCTGTAGACCCCCGCGCTTCCGGGTGCATCTTCGGCCTCTCACTCGCCTCTTCGACCACTCCGCCGAGCACCAGCTCTGGCGGCAACCGCTCCCGAATCGCGTACGCGACCGCCGGCGCCGCCGTGGCCGTCGTCATCATGTCGTTGCTGGTCGGATGCTACTTATGGCGGGCACGTCAGATAAAGAGGAAGAGGGACGAAGAGCAGGTGGCGCAGTCGAGACGGAGCCACAGGCCGAACACGGGCACGATATGGTTCAGCTTCCGGGAGCTCGAGAAGGCCACCGGAAATTTCTCGCAGAGGAACCTCATCGGGCGCGGCGGCTTCGGGATGGTCTACAAGGGGGTCCTCCCAGACGGCAGCCCCATCGCCGTCAAGCGCGTCTTCGAGTCCGACTTCGAGGGGGACGAGGAGTTCCGGAATGAGGTCGAGATCATCAGCACCCTCCGCCACCGGAACCTCCTCCCCCTCCGCGGCTGCTGCATCACCGACGACGCCGACAACGGCGAAGATGGTCCTCAGAGATACCTCATCTACGACTACATGCCCAATGGCAGCCTCGAAAATCACATCTTCCCGACGACGTTGCCGGCGTCTCTCAGCAGCCCCCGGAAGCGGCCGCTGCTCACTTGGCCGCAGCGGAAGAGCATCATTCTCGACGTTGCCAAAGGATTGGCTTACCTGCACTACGGCGTCAAGCCGGCGATATATCACAGAGACATCAAGGCGACCAACATCCTGCTCGACGGCGAGATGCGAGCGAGAGTGGCGGACTTCGGGCTGGCACGGCAGAGCCGGGAGGGGCAGTCACATTTGACGACGCGCGTCGCCGGGACGCACGGGTACTTGGCGCCGGAGTACGCTCTCTACGGGCAGCTGACGGAGAAGAGCGACGTCTACAGCTTCGGTGTCGTCATCCTGGAGATCATGAGCGGCCGGAAGGCGCTGGACATGTCGTCGACGTCAAACCTGGTGTTGGTCACCGACTGGGCTTGGACGCTGATCAAGGCCGGGCGGGCGGAGGAGGTGCTCGACAAGGCGCTGCTGTGGGACTCCGACGGGCGGCCCAACCCGAAAGGGATCATGGAGCGGTTCCTGCTGGTCGGCGTGCTCTGCGCCCATGTCATGGTCGCCCTGCGGCCGACCATCGCCGACGCGCTCAAGATGCTGGAAGGGGACATCGATCTCCCGGCGATACCAGACCGGCCAATGCCGCTGGTCCACGGCGGGCTGGCTTATAATGCAGAGGGGAGCACATTCACCTCTTCTCCGACGGGACTGAGCGGCCCGTTGCTTGACGACATGCTCAGGTGAATTTGGATTGCAACTAAAGATGGCCTTGTTATTACCATTGCTTGTGCCATGATCAAAAACACCACTCAAAACTCAAACAGGCGACGGATGATGGGCATCAATGACTAGAGATTTATTCAAGAACTCAAGGAGTTGCAGTCTGATACAGTACAGCCGTGGATTCACAAGGATGGAAACTACTACATTGATATGAGATGGATCGGTATTCCTTTGTACTAATTTGTTTCGGAAACTTACACTCAAAATATTTTTCTTCATACAGCAATTAATGGTTAGAGTCTGGTTTCTCTATTTCATTGTATTGATTTTGTTTAGTTATTACTCTATTCGAAAAGAGTTCATAACTATAATCTCATAAACCACAGGATGTGATTGTTCTTCTTCTTGCTTGATGAGTGTTATCAAGATTTGCGAAATCTTGAAGATTTATCAGGAAAGCAGAATAAGCACTGCCTACAAGAGAAGAGGAAGCCAGTATCGCATATGGTTTCATCTGAAGGAGGGACTCGGAGACGATGTAAACCTGATAAAGGGGTAGATTTTGAAGTTTGATCAATCTCCCTGCAAGCAGTGCCACTAAAACTTGGGAGATAAACAAGCTTGGGTGTATTTTGCCTACAGAACAAAAGAGGAACTTAGTGTCAGTCCTAGTCCTAATAGCTATGGTTCAGCTTCCAGGAGCTCCAGAAGGCCGCCGGCAACTTCTCGCAGCGGAACCTCATTGGGCGCGGCGGCTTTTGGGATGGTATACAAGGGGGTCCTCCCTGACGGCAGCCGCATCACCGTCAAGCGCGTCTTTGAGTCCGGCTTCGACCGATGACGCTTACAACGGTGAAGATGGTCCTCAGAGATACCTCATCTACGACTACATGCCCAATGGCAACCTCGCCGACCACATCTTCGCGTCGTCGTCGTCGCCGCTGGCGTCTCTCAGCAACCGTCAGAAGCGGCCACTGCTCAGTTGGCCTCAACAGAAGAACATCATTCTCGGCGTTGCCAAAGGCTTGGCTTACCTGCATTATGCCGTCAAGCCAGCGATATATCACAGAGACATCAAGGCAACCAACATCTATGCAATGAAGTGGGGAGAGATGCAAAAACAGGATTATTATTCAATCTGATGCCTGTGATAGTGGAAATGCTCAATGGTGGAAAAATCTGGCCCATGAACATGGAGCAGATGGCTAAGCAGGCTTGGAAGCTGGTGTTGCAATTTGAAGCTGTGCTGTTTTTGTTTGTTCCACAGTCATCGAATGTGATGGCTGATCGTATTGCTAAAAGGTGTAGGCATTCCTGCACCAGTTTTGTATGGCACAAAGAGGACGGGGCTGCGACCCTGGCCGACTTGGTGTAAATAAATACTAGTCAGATGGCTCAATTCATCAAAAAAAAAAAACCAACATCTTGCTCGACGACAAGAAGCGGGCGAGAGTGGCAGACTTTGGGCTGATGCGGAAGAGCCGGGAGGGGCAGTCGCATTTGTGACGCGTGTCGTGGGTACGCACGGGTACTAAGCGCCGGAGTACGCTCTCTACGGGCAGCTAACGGAGAAGAGCGACGTCTACAGCTTCGGAGTGCTCATATTGGAGATCATGAGCGGCCGGAAGGCGCTCGACACGTCGATGGCTTCGGACCTGGTGTTGGTCACTGACTGGGCTTGGACGCTGATCAAGGCTGGGTGGACGGAGGAGGTGCTCGACAAGGTGCTGGAGCGGTTCATAATGGTCGGCATGCTCAGCGCCCATGTCATGGTCATGCCGCGGCCGACCATTGCCAATGCGCTCAAGATGCTGGAGGGGGGGCATCGACCTCCCTGCGATACCAGACCGGCCGCTGGTCCACCGGTCGGCTTATGAAGAGGGGAGCGCATTCACCACTTCACCAGCAGCACTGAGCGGCCCATTGTTGGACTCCATGCTGAGGTGAATTTGGATTGCGAGTAAGATCATCAAAACACCACTCAAACTCAAACAGGCGAAAGATGGACACCAATGACTAGATATTTATTAAAGCAAGGAGTTGCAGTCTGATACATAGCCATGGATTCACAAGGATGGAAGCTACATTGTGTAGATACTGCCAGTTTAAGCTGCCGAGAAAGATGCATAGGCTATATAAACAGAGCGATCTCCAACTACGGAAGGATCACGGATTTGACACGCATCCGCTTCAGATCATTCTCCGGCACACCTAAATCATTCAGGTTTGCTGGCTGCGTGTTAGCCTGCATAGATACGAGATGGTTCAGCATTCCGTAAGTTGTACTATATTGTTTCTGAATCAGATATTGAAAATGTTCTCTCTAAAACAGCAATGTTTAAGAGTCTGATTTGTTTGTTTCATTGTCACTATAATCAGATAAACTACAGGATGTGATTGTTCTTCTTGCTTGATGAGTGTTATCGAGATTTGTGAAGTCTTACAGATTTATCAGGAACAATAGCATATCTTTCAGATGGCGAGACCCAGACTTTGCCTGTTAAGAAAGCGAGGGCAGAATAAGCAATGGTTTCAAGAGAAGAAAAGGAAACCAGTAACATGTATGGTTCCGTCCAAAGGTAAGTGTCACGCAAAATGAACCTGATAAAGGGGCAAATTTTGAAGTTTCAATCTCCCTGCATGCAGATCCATTGAAACTCAGGAGCTCAACAAGCTTGGGTTTATTCCTACAGAACAAAAAGAAGAACCTAATACCAGTTCCCACAGCTCTATATTCAATGTGAATAGGGACCAATGCATTGTAATATCTCATGTGAAAGGAAAACATAATGGGACGGACTTATAAACAGACATTCCAAAGAATCAATCAGCAGAAGCACGAGTGAGTAATCTTTTAACTGTGACTTAGTTTTCCGGTTGTGTCAATCAAAAAAAAACACAAGGTAGGAAATTCAAATGAAAGCAGAACACAATGTGCAAACAACAATTACAAATTAAAATCAGTGGCTTTAACTAGTGAAAAACCGCAGGCAATAGAATCTTCTAGCCAATCGGCTCAGATAGTATAAAGGAACACATGGTATTCGGAATCTCTAGCCACTTGTGGACTGTTGAACTTGAGTTCAAGTCGATAAGAATCTCTAACTGTCCCAGAAAACTGGAAGTTATCAGCAAAATAGGGTATAATTTGCTAGGTGGTGTTGGCATTCTGTGTCAAAGGGTTGATAAGTGAATGGACGATGGGAAAAGTGCAAGATGCTCCAAGCTCATGCAAAACTATGGGAGAACAATATCCTGTGTGCTTAGGAAAGATAGCCTTTGCTCGATTTGCATGTCTTCACTAAATCCACACATCTCATGGTCGTTAGAAGCAGCAATTCTTTAATATGGATAGCATGAATATACGTGCCTCCTCCATCGTCAACATTAATTCAGGTAGCATCCTCAAATAAAATAACTCTAAAAAAGTGGCATCCAATAGAGCATCCATTGGACTGAAAATGACCAGAAAGTTGCTCATGTCTCAGTATCACCCACCACAATAATGAAAAGCATTGACTATTTTTACTACTTTATTATACTGCTAGTTGACAACAAAGAAATGATATCAATGAATCTTAACTATATAATTCAACTTAGTTAATTAGACCAGTTAGCTATATTCCAATTTAGGATCAGCGGCTTTAAGTACGTTACACAGATGAATAAGTGTTGGTTCTCTCTAACCTTGACAAAGAAGTACAGAGGCTGACCATACATTATGAATAACAATATCTCACAACAATTCAATAGCTTGAAATTAGTGTTATTTACAGACACAATTACCTGTCGAGGGTATCCCCATGGCCAAGCTGCCCGCTAGTACCCCTACCCCAGGAGTAGATGTTTTTCCTTTCTGAACATGCAAGAGTATGCCTCCATCCACAAGAGATACGAGCAATTTTCTACAAAAGGCCCCACACAAATACAAATGATGAAATTAAAAACTTCAAACTTGAGTAGAAAGCTTTTAAGACCCCTAAATCATGCCCTATCATGATATCAAAGTTTTGAGAAGAAAGGTCACACCTCTTCCTCTGGAAATTTAACTTCTTTCGGAGAGCAATGGTCTACAAAATCACCAACACCAACTTGTCCAAACTACAAGAGAGATAAAAGGTCGGGAATACTTGAACAACAACAGTAAAGTCCCAATAAAGTATCAAAGCATGCACTCAATGCCAGCTTTTGCCATATGATTATTAGTTTAACAGACACTTGACTAGAAAAATACCAAAGAAGTGTCAATTTCTTTTGCTATGCGACACATTCTGCCAAATGAAAAGAAGCTTTACAAATTACCTGATTGTTCACTTATATATTTATGTGATTCAAATACGTCTAGTGTAGGCACAACTGGTTGATACTTACCGGCAGAAAACCATAACAAAGTATTCCTTGAAAAGCAACCAGAGAATCTAAGGTGAGAACATTGGGGCTAGAGTTAGAAAGGTTTTGACCTTATTCCATCCCCAGACAAACAGTTTGCCATCAGATGTAAGTGCCATAGTGTGTCTCCATCCACCCGAAATCTGGAGATAAGAAATAAACAGAAGTTGTGAATCACACATTGCATGGTTAGAATTAGCTACCTGATAATCATAACGAACTGGACGCATCATACGTACAGTAGAGTAAAAAGGTTACTTAAAAGGCTTTTAAACCTAGTTTTTGTCTAAAAGTAGAGACTATGTAATCAGGATAATATAATTATCTACCTGATAAATTATATAAGTGGAGTCTTGTGAGCCATAAAGAAACTATAACACAATCTCAAAGGCACAGACAAAACCAGTTTTATTTTCACCTAAACGAGAGAACATGAATCATCCCCGAAGATCTGAATGATAATTTATATAGTTTAGCCTTACAAAAATTTTCAGACAGGCAAGAATTTTAAAGATGAATTCAAGTATCCCATGCCCAATCATCTCGAGATATCAAAAAAAAATTCCTCATACAACATCCTTTCATGCCAGGTAGATCTGAGACATGAATTTTGAGCAAGGGAACAGAAATTTTTTCTTCCTTCTCCAGTTAATTGTTGTAAACCTTTCTTTAACCTAAAATTAGGGTTTGACAAATATGTTGACTCAATCCTTTCAAATGGGATGAAAAGTAAAGCATATCGAAACTCAAGTTAAGATCTAGAACCTGAGATATGTGGCAATCCTTTAAGGCTTCCAGTCTATGTGGAACAAGGTGATCTTCAAAGTCCCCATGCCCAAGTTGACCATACTTGCTCCATCCATAGGTATACAAGCTCCCAGAGGAGGAAACAGCAATTGTATGACGCCACCCGCATGCAATCTGTACCATCTGTCGTCCCTACAGAGAGCAGATATGCCATGTGGTATCGAAAAACAATAATTAACTTTGAATAGGCCAAGAGTGGAACTTTAGTCACAAATGTGCATGACAAGATAGAAAACATGAGTATTATGCGAATAGTAGGATCAAATACACATTCCAATTATCTTTACCTTTTATAGAGAATAAGGGGCCACATTTCGCAATCATAGGCAAAAGAAACAAATAGTCATAGAACATCACAAAGCACAACAAGAAGTAACTAGCTGGTGGAAAGCAAGCATAAGGATAAGAACATAGATGTTTCAAGTAAGATGCATAATCGTCACCATACCTCATTTTCTGAAACTCTTTCTGGGACCAGGCGGTCATTTCGGTCACCCAAACCCAAATTACCATATCGACCCCAGCCCCATCCATAAAGCTCCCCATCCTCTGTAACTGCAGCAGTATGCTCAGCACCTGCAGCTACCATTTTGATAGAAATGCCCTGACAGATAAAAATCAGTTGTATTCATGAGTGGAATAGGTTTAAAGACAACTTTTCACATCCAGATATACAAGTTTAATTGTGTTAAATTTAGATATTGCTCTGGTCATACTGTCTATACTCATAAGATTATGAAGAATTGCCAAACAATGTTGCCGTTTCCTGCCTTCTACCTCATATTTACAATTCCCAATAGTGATAGTATTTAAAACAGCAATATCAATCTAGGAAATAAATTATCCTACTTGCCTAGAAAGTAGCACCAAGACCTACACTTAGCCAGCAAGCAAAATATTATACACCCAATTTGTACGATAATTGTGCATTTCAACCAAAGGAAGACATAGAGCATTCATGCTAATCTTCACAAAGGAAAAGAAAGCCAACAACAACAAGAAATAAAACTTTGCAAGTATATAGCCTGAAGATTGACTAGAAATATTATACACCCTTTTTTTTGGCTAGATGAGCCTTGAGACTAAGAAGAAAAGACTACAACAAACATCAAGCTACCAAAAGTCACACACCCTTGATGGCTAACACGATCAAAAGCTAGCACAAAATAAGCTTGAAAATTCATAGTCATGGACAATCATATAACTTACTATACCTCAAAGGCTTGAATCTTCTGTGGTAGAAGAGAGTCTTCAGTGGTGCCAAGACCAAGTTGCCCATTCTGGTTCCGTCCCCAACTTCTCACAGAGAAATGTAACAAAACACTCGGAATAAGTGGAATAACATTTAAGTGAAATCTAGTCTAATTTCACGATGAACTATTTGAATAGTTAATTTCAAGCTTAATTTGAGCAAATTGTTGCACGGAACAAATAGCAAGTAATATGTGAACATAATGCTGATCTATACAGCTACCTTTGCACTTCTCCGTTTATAGTTACAGCCAAACAATGACTATCTCCACAAGCAATTTGCCTAATCTTAATGCCTTGTAATGCTTTAATTGGTTGCGGAGTAAACACATCACTGGAGTTGCCATGGCCCAACCTTCCAAAGTCACCCCTGAAAAAATTAAGGATAATTGTCATAATAGATGAAACTGCAAAAGGTTTCGATGCCATAAATACATTCTTTTTTTTAGCGTATAACTTCTTGCATTCTTTCTTCAAGAAAAGCCAAACGTTACATAGTCATCCCTTCAATATAAACTTGTCATGACAGATGAAACTGCAAAAGGTTTCAATGCCATAAATACATTCAATTTTTTAGCGTATAACTTCTTGCATTCCTTCTACAAGAAAAGCCAAACGTTACATAGTCATCCCTTCAATATAATCTTGACAACAAAGAAAATAATTTTCTTTGAAAAAAAGAACATACCATCCCCAGCTATAAACTTCAAGATCTGGTTCAGAATATGCAGTTGTGTGATCAGCTCCGCAGGTAAGAGACACAATCCTCTGGCCGCCCAGCGCACTCAACAGTGTCGGGACAAGTCGGTCCTCAGCGTCTCCATGGCCTAGCTGCCCATCCTCCCCCCGTCCCCAAGAGCACACAACATTGTCAGCTGCCACACATAAATCAAACCATCTCAAAATCGATGCCATTATACTTGAGACACGCCTGAAGAGATGATCAACGAGAAGCGCCAACAACAAGGATGAAAACAACTCCATCATACCAATTGATAGTTAACAGGAAGGAATGAATGGGCAAACCGACATAAGGATTGGAAATTGTTAAAAAAAAAAGCTACGATTTTTCCATAACCACTACTAGCACAAACTCTATGTGATCATAATTCGAGCTTCAAATGAAATCCAGATCATTAACAGTGACGAGAAACCTCTAAGTTAAACATCAAGCTTAGACAACTCCCAAGTTCCAGAGGAACCCCAATTCTCGCAAACGAACTCTCCACAAACTCCTACACTCAAATTCGTGGGCAAGAACTAGAAGCCGGAAAGTACACTCACATAGGAGAGCCACCGAGTGGCTGGCGCCGGCGGAGATGAGAACGACCTCGCGCGCAGGAGCCGCACCGGTGCTCGCCTCGGTCGCCATGCTCGACAGTGGTTGGAGAAGGAGCAGTGGCCGAGGGTTTGGAGAGGCGGGGTATAAATATGGCGAGGAAGGGTCCTCTCGAGCCCGTGTGGGAGCTCACACGCAACGCTCGCGCCCATCACGCTCTCCCTCCCTCCCTCCTCTCAAATCCCCGGCCCCACAGCCACTCCAGAGAACTCTTGTCTTCGTCTCTCTCTCTCTCTCTCTCTCTCTACCGATGGAAGTCCTGAGAGCGAGAGCTTTGCACATGGAACGCCGCTCTCTCGATCTTGAAGCGCTTGCACATGGCAAACAGGCGCCTCTTCAGCTGGATCGAGCGAGCCGGAGTATTAGCTGTGCGGCGGAGAGAAAATCACGCACGACCGGCCCCCCTGGCAAAACAAAAGTTTATTGAACATGTACGAACGTACTTGCACGAATCGGTAATGAATCATCAATTCTATCATCCAATTCATCCATAGTGGTCTACAAATAGATTAGATTAATGAATCGATAGTGAACTACCAATTAAATTATATCGATAGTGAGCTACCGATTGAATTATATATTTTATTAATATCTCACTACCGATGGACTAGATGAATAATTCAATCAATAGTGAGCTGCCGATTCATTAATCTAGTTCATTGATAGTGAATTACCGATGGACTAGAAGAGAGAATTGGTATCCCAAAAACCAATTCGTGTAATACACATACACGTGGCCATGTACATGAAATCAGCGCTCATGACAAAATAGTATGTGGGTGCTTATGTGGAGCCTATGTAACACGTAGATGTGCTGTTGACTTGGAACAATCATCTCGAATTATATTAAAAGTGATATTTCTCGTCCATTAATTTTTGAAATTGATAGGAGCAATGCTGCGAACATGTTCCCTTTCCACAATTTTTTTACCTCTTTTATTTCGAAAATCCATGGATTCTCCGAAAAGACAGTTTTCAGCTATGAAATTATTGGCTAAGGTGAAAAGTTTTTGCTGACGTGCCAGGCCACGTCACATTGCAGATGGGCGCTACAGAAGGTGTGCCACAAGATGCATTGCGTCAGTTTTTTTCTCGAGAAAGAAAGTCACAAGTTCCAACAGAACTGATCCCCTATTAAGGTATTAGCTATTAGAAAGAGAGGAGTGTCAATAGTTATGGTCACATGGAGACTAACATGTGCTACATAGGTCCCATAGTCTTAATTAAAGCTTTGTGATCAACGAAGTAAATTAACTATGCTGATTGCACTAGTAAAAGAGAGAGAGAGAGAGAGAGAGCGCGTGTTTTACACTATGAAGCTAATAACTATGGGCTAATGCATGCAACCCCTTGAGTCATGCATGAGCTATGTTTCATAAGTCCATATCTAAAGCGCAGCGCCATGCAAATGCTTTATTACATGGTTCTTCGAAGAACCTGGAGATGAGGGTGACAAGAAGCTGTCTGAATAGCTTTGTGGCTGCATGTAGTCATGCATGAGCACAGAGAACATAACAACAGTCCTCATAAAGAAGAACCTTCTCTTCTTTGGCCCTGCCCTACACACCATAGATCTCTTTTCCGCTGCTTTCGCCCTCCCACAGGAAAAAGGGAGTACAATCATATAGAAAATAATGTAGATAGCATGTGGCTTAAAGCCTGCAGTCCTTGCCTGCCACCCATATTCAGCTGGGCCAAAGAGGTGGATGGAACTAATTAATCAAGTATACAGTGCATAAACTTTTTAGTTGCAAGATACTTTGTTCTCACACATTAGTGCAAGCCTAATAATGCTTCGCTAGTCAGTACAGTGCTGATCGGGTCCCAGGATTACAAGCCCAACTAACTATTAAAGGGAAAAAAAAAAGAGGGTCAGCTCTTTTTATCGTGAGAATAGCTTGATAAACGGATTAGGACGCATTAACTTCACCGATCATCCGAAAAGCTTAAGCTGATAGGAAGAAATGAATACATATATCTGTATTATAGCCAAATTGCCCCCCTAAAGTGTGGACTGGAACTTATGGGAATAGACACAGCCATTCAACTGACTATACAACCCTTTAATAATGTCCGTTTGGTTTGGGATAGGGGTGGGGGTATTCGCTCGTTTATCCTAAAAAATAATAGGAATAGCAAGACATGGATAAAATAAGTTATCTAAAAAAATGAAGATAAAACTCATCATATCTCTATTTTAACTCCACCCCGATTTCTGTCCCTATTTCTATCTCACAGATTAAAAAATTATTTTAGCGTTTCAAACAAGAAAAGATATAAAAATATTTATTTCAGAATTGCCCTCAGATGGAGTGTGGTATGGTCATGCACATCAATGCATCGTCATGCATGCCCATTTATATTAATATAATAATATTAATTTAATATATATTATTAAAATAATACAAAAAATATGACTTTTTATATGATGTGGACCAATCATGATATGACACATGGCATATTGGACCCACTTATATTAATATTTTATTATAATAATATATTATTAATATTATTTAATACAGTATGTGTAGGAAAATATTTCTATGTACGTAAACTTTTTTATACGCTTCCAAACATGCACACAAATACTTTTATGAGCGTATAAAATTTTTCGCACATGTTGTAACATTTTTCGTGCGTGTTTATTTTTTTACATGCAAATATTTTTGTGAGCACATGAACATTTTTATATGTGTTTTATGAGCGTATAAAAAATTTTGCGCAAGTAAAACATTTTTTTATACATAGTGTATTAAATAATATTATGAATATGTTATTATAATAAAATATTAATATAAATGGATCACATGCCACGTGTCATATCATGATTGATCCACATCATATAAAATTCATTTATTTTATATTATTTTTAATAATATAAATTAAAATAATAATATTTTATTAATATAAATGGGTCCGCATCGAAGATGCATTGCCATGTCACCATGCCATGCCATGTGACATCCACCATGACCATGTCATGTGTGCCATAACATGATTGGCAGAGGTAATATGATCATAAAATGAGTTTCGGGTCCTATTCCATAAAAAAAATCAAAAAGATGGATCCTCATATGGCGAGAGCAAATATGGAGGATTCAAATCGGCAAAAAACTTCTAATAAAATACAATTCCTATCATTATTCGACCTTCTAAAACCAAACACAATTTTTTTATTCCAAACAATCATTACAGGCTTATCCTGTTTTTCAACCAAACATCATAAATGAAATAACTTTAGGCCAACTCATTATCGCTACTTTTTTTGACCCTTTAACTCGAAATAAGCTATCCCCTGACAAACGGAGGCTAAGTCACTTGCAAAAAGATAAAAACAAAGGAGAACTACAAGCAAGCTAAATTCTATGCAGTAATGGGCATGAGATGCAGCTCCTTTTCCCGGAAATAATCATGGAAGGGCCTAATAAATGTTAACAACTAATGCTATTAAAGTCCCAACTCACCTTCATTTACTGCTCATAGGACCATGGCTTTGATGGCCGGGGCGAAGAGGACCTTCTGTGAATCCAGATTAAATTTCACCTTTTGGTACAGAAGGGTACATACTCTTTTGATCAACTATCAAAGAAATATACGCCGGAAAGGAACTTAGTTACGAAGAACAAGATAGGTCTCATCAACTACGGAAGGCTGTTCTAGCAGCAAATCAGACTTCTAAGAAAATAGTTCTCTACTTTTAAGAGCATGTGTTGATCTCTCTTACTTTTATGCAAAGAGAGAAGCAAAACACCTATCCATCTACAAATTTAGATATACGATCAATTATACTAGACAAGAAGCATCATCTACTGCAAACAAAGAGTACAAGAAACCTGAAGCTGTTGCAAGAACCTGATAAGATAAGCATGCACATCAATTGTAGGCCCTGAAGAATAACTCAGCTGCTAAAAGTATTAATCAAGCAAACTCTGGAACAAACAAGACAGAATATTTCTTTGACCTTTGCCACATGAGTTATTGGATTCCTCTAGATATTAGAAACCACCATTTAATCAGACTATGCAATCCCGATTTTAGTTTGAGTCCTATCAATCCAACTATCATCTCGACTCAAAGTGAAGCAAATGTAAAGATGGGAGAACAAAGGAACATGAACAAGTCCTTAAAGGTTGAGAGAAAATAGCGACACCATTTAATGTTAATTAGCATGGATATGTACCATCTATGAAACAGGAGGAAGATGATGCCCTCCTAACTCACTATACAAAGAACTGACCCAAAAGGTAAAGACTGGAGAAGAGAGGAAGTGACCTATCAATGTTAACTAGCATGCATAAGTACTTGAAAGTTGAGAGAAAATAGTAGTGACACCATTCAATAGTTATAGCATACATTGTACAATTCATGAAACAGGAAAACAATGATGGCTGTCCTAACTCACTATGCATGGAAGTGACCTATCAATATCAAAGAACATCTTCCAAAGACAAAACAATGTGACATGATAGTTGCATAGAGGGTAAGGATTAAATGGTCAATGCTCACATCAGATGCTAGAGTTTAGAAACATATATGCTTTAATTAATCTCATAGATAGCACAAGAACCCTAACCTTTTTAGTTGTTGACAATAGATGGTAAGAAACTGTAGTGGAGGACTGCAAACAGCATGCAATCCAGATGAAATGCGTAATTACGAAAACTAATCACCAACATTCCGGTCTCTCAATCGATGCTTTCATTACAAGGTAAGAATAGACAGAATAAACATTGTGAAGCATAACATACATTCAACCTGTGTCAAATGACCATTCAATTAATTACTCCAATGCATGCTAAATGAATGCATTCTAAGTACAAAAAGAAAATCTAAAAGAGAGCTTGTAACAGGATTTAATCTGAAATACCATACATCAGTAGGAATACTACCTATGAACACAATGGCATTTAATAATCTTTTTAGTTCTGGGCCTTCTGGCTATACTCATTTATCGTAAAAGCTGATTATCTCAATTCCATCATGGCCATTAAATCTATTTATAAAGCCTTGAAAAATTTCCTTGGGAAGCTATGTTCTTGCCAAAACCAAACTTAGGGTTTTAGCACTAACTTGAATATGTTACATTGATGATCCAATTATCAGATTCGTGTTTCAGATCTTGATTTTCCACGTAATGTTCTCAAGTCTCTCTTGAAGAGAGTAAACAAAGATGCATAGCTGATGACATATTTAAGTACAAAGCCAATAATGCAACTAAAAGCCTATGTATCCGTTTATCTCCCAGGAGTCTCTTAGCATTCCTTTAACTCATTTCTTCCTTTTATCCTCTTTCTCCCTTTTCCAGTCTGCATCTTGGGGATCAAGTCTTATTATATAGCAGAGGTTTGGGGCAACCACCCTTGCACAAATTGACTAGAAGTTCAGAGGATAAGAAGATTTTGTCGTAGTGCTATAAAAGCCACTATTGTTATATTTAGAACAAAACAGCAGTCTAAGACTCTCTAGAAATAGAAGAATGCAAGTTAGCGATTGTAAGATTCCAAAGATGCTAAACACACCAGAATCACCTTAATAACACTTCAAAAGAGAGCAATATTCATTAATGCTAGACAAAACAGGCATAAGGATGAAGCAATTTCCAAACTCAAAAGAAAATGTGCGGGGGTGTAGAATTACGCATTTCTAACATAAACATATAGTTACGGTATCGCCATTGATAACAAATGGCATCTCTGGAAAATTTAGGAGGCTCAGTGAAATCAACTACAAATCAGTGAATTACCACAGATTAACTATGCAAATACAAAGGTAAGGTTAACAAACTAAGCTCCTGGCAATGTAGCACATATGGAACACAAGACTTCAAAGAAAGAATCACAGGTATAATGCAAACGTTATACAAAATTTAAGGGACAACAATATTCCTCTTAAAACTTAACTCCACAAGACAGATGATCATCTCTCTTAGAAGCTCTATCTAAGAAAGCTTAATTTTCTCGACCCAAGTTGAAGAGCTGATTAGCGATCTCCAAAAGCTACCAATATGAACGCAACGTACGAGATCTTCTTCTATATAGTCAAGACTATAGATCTAGTTTAGATCCCCTGAAACTTCAATGTATGTCAAACAGGTAACCTGTGGAGGTCGCTAGAAGGGTGGGAAATGCCCCATCATATCATAAACCACACTAATTACCTCATATCATACATCCAAACGGCTACACTCTCCGTCGACTATATCATAGACCGCTAATTACCTCATATCATACAGAATCCCCCGTCGACTTTTGCAATGCATATGCAACCATTATACTGCCATAGAAATTAGGACATACAATATATTACACCCACAAGGGAAATTTAGAGCAGCAGGCAGCATCATTAAGTTTTTCCTTGGGTTGCAGCAATCAGATCCCCAGTTGTACCAACAGTGTATTATATCCTTGCTGACACCTTTCTCTTAAATTGCCCCATGCTGATAACTAGCACAGACACAATCAAAGGCAACAGTTTATTTAGACATACAAGAACAAGCCTTCCCCTAACATGCTGATGGTACCATCGATATTAAGTCATTGAATGACTGGTCATGAAACTTTTCTACCCCGTAAACTTTTAACCTTGGCAAGTTACAAATTGAAAAGATTTCAAGGTAACATTGTTGGATAGCTTCAATAATCAAACTTGTGATTTTCCACTGCTATGGCACCAGGTACATCCAAGCAGACTCCAACTCATTTTTTATGAAACGTGGAGCTACTCAAACATGAACAAAATTCCTAGGCATCAAACAAAAGCATGTGTAACATAAACATTGGTATGATATTCAATCACATCTGAGAGCAGAGGTCATGAAATACGGAAACTTGGACAACGTAGAGATTGTGCACTAAGGAAGTTGCAAGAGTCTAGTCACAAATTCTAGAACATCAAGTTCCAGGGCACTACTAGCAATGACCTCAACAATGAGACTCACCTGTTGAAGAAGTATCTTCAATAAAGAACAGCAGGCATGACACACGAAAGGGTAATGGTGTAAATGTTTTCTGTGAACATACAATGGGGGGCAAATTTTTTCCTGTTTTTTATTTGATCTGATGAGAAACATAGGAAAAAAATTTAAACTACATGACATGAGGCCCTGTGTTTGTTTTATTTTCTTTCCCTTTGTTAGCTATAGGGATTTACTCTGTGTAACTCCCAAAGGGATTCACTCATTTAAAGGTCCCAAATCCAAAGTACAAACTGTCTATGTAACTCAAGAACTTCAAAGGGTGAGCAACATCTTACTTTCTTTCCCTTGTTTCCTTATGCAATAGGAACTATCAGGATTTGACGTAACATGAATTTTGAACCATACCAAGTCTTCCAAACACCATTTCAATCTTCCATACTCATCGTGGCAGTGAAAGAATAAATTCTGAAGCAGTTGGCAAATCAAAACTCTCTCATCATCAAAGCTATCAGCTGTGGCATGTAGGTGAAATTAACTAAAGGAAAAATGGAGCCAAAAAGAAAATCACTTCACAGAGCCACTAACACCATATTTGCTACAATATATCCCTCAACATCAACTTAAAATGGAGACAATAATTGTATAGTTAGCAATATTACTAGATAAAAACCATTACACTTAAATCTCAAAATAGACTTCAACAGAGCGGAGCAGATGGATTCTTGAAACAAATACTTGTATCTAGATCAAATACAGTAGTAACAGTGACACGGGTGGAGAAGACAGTACATGTCAACAGAAGATTGCTTGATCAAGGAACTAACAAGAGCTAATAAACAATCCTACTTTTCCTCCTGCAAATTTGGCTGGATCGGTTGCACGCAGAAGGCAATAGGCACCTTTGGAGCATACTCCCTATCTTTCTGATGATACCCAAGATCAAGTTCCCTCACACTTCCATTCAGTGCAAATTGCTGGTGGTGCTGTCAAAGGCAAAACACATGGAAACAAGAAAACTTATCCTTTTTAGTAAAAACTCCAGCATTTAATCAACACATAGAAGAATTCGAGCAACTTTTAAACATCAGAGAAAGCTACATGGTATAACTCAGTCATGCAAGTGCCACAGAGGTTAGAAAGTGCACTAAAAACTCCAACAGTATGGTTGACATGAGTAAGCAACTAACTAAGATGAAGTATATCTTTTCCAGCAATCATTCTATCATTCACCTCCCCTAATAGAACAGGGCAGTCAAAGAAACCCCATGTTTCATAAGTCAACTTGAAGGAGGCTAGAAGGACAGCTTCAGAGCCGAACTTAGGGAGAAAAAGGTAACTATCAAATTCTAAACTATTTGAAAAATAAGCAGGCAGTAATACTACATCCTTCACTAACCAAATAGCTCAAAAAATAATTACTGTACGGGCATATATTTTGGCAGTCAATCTGGAGCTTTAAAACCCTCGTTTGCTGGCAGAAGATTACCAATATGTATGTCAATTTCTTATTCTCCTCTTCCAGCATTCTTTCCTGCATATATTATATCAAACATCAACCAACTTCTAGCCCATATAGCAAAAGCTAGAAATTTGCAAAACAAGCAATGGACAAAAGGAGTTTTCAACGCATGAACCATACATTCTTCTTCATCATTTTCCAGAAGTCCATCTGCAATGAGATAAAAAATCATTAAGGAGAAACCCGTAGGCACAAACAATTTTATCCCAACGAGTCCTAGAAATTCACTATGAGAGAAGGAAAACTATGTCTCACCTGCTTATCACGGACACTTATGAGACCATTCTGGAGGGCTTCCTCGATTGGCATCAGTTCATGTGGTTGCAGCGAGTTCAGGTCCTCACCCTTCAAATGCCTGACCATCATTTGCACAAAGAATCAGGACATCCACGTTAAATTGTTTCCCCCCCTCTATTGCAAGTATGCAACTGGAAGCAGATAAAGGAAAAGCGTTGCCTAGGACGAACCTGAGTTCAATCTGCATGTTATCATTTTCCTTCTTGACCCGATCAATCTCAGCACTTAAATTCTGGATACAACAAAGTAGCAAACTTTATTCGTTTTAACTACCAACACATCCAGAGTATAAATTTCTAACAAAAAATCCAACAGATGTGATCCCTCGAGGGCCACCTCGTGCTTGGCGTCCCATAGCTTCGCGCCAGAGGTATCCTGGTACTTCTCCAGTAGATCCGACAACCTACATAACCAACAAATCCACCAATAATCCATCAGCATACCCAAAACTATTAAGAACACCTATCCATCATAACTTTTGTCAAAGTCCAAAAAAAGATATATCAACAGGAAAAAAGATCCAATCTTTCCATAAGCTAAACAACCCCCCTAAAATTCCTAAACCAAAACAGGAAAAGAAAAGGCCCACTGCCAATCCCAATAATCACCCAAAAAAAGCTAAAACTAAAGAAGAAAAAGCTTGGATCAATCATTCCGACAACTAAACAATCGCCATTCTCATCGAAACACAACCATCATCCGCATCGCCAGTACTCAACCGACCTCCTCCAAACCCCCGAAACCCGAAAAGAAAAGAACGAAAAGAACCAAAGGAGGAGATCCAGTGTGGGGAGTCGAAAAACTTACGTGGTGGAGGAGCTGCAGTACTCGGACATCTTGTTGGAGGAGGAGAAGATGACGACGGAGACGGCGGCATCGCACAGGACGCTGATCTCCCTGGCCTTCTTGATGATCCCATTCCTCCTCTTCGAGAAGGTCACCTGCCTGTTGGTCAAGTTCTCGATCCTCTTGATCTCTATCTTCCCACGCCCCATCCCCCTCCTCCCCTTCCGATCTCACTCTCCCAACTTAACTTCACCCTCCCAAGCGCTGTGGGTATGGTGATATAATGGAGCGAGAGAGCGAGAGAGCGAGAGAGAGAGGAGATGGGTGGTGGGTTGGGAACAGAGAGAGAGAGGCAATGGGATTGCCATAGGAGGGGAGGGGAGGAGGTGGCTTTCGAAGGTGGTCGGAGGAGCATGCCTTCAAATGGGATGGTTGTGTACTTTGCTTGGGGTTGTGTTGATCGAGATGGGTCATGGCTTTAGAGCGCGCTGATGTTTGCTTGTATACGAGATGGCGTAACAGCGTTTCTCCTACGGGAAACACGGTTCCATTCGCAAAGGGCTGATATGGTTTCCTTCTTCCTCTTTTTCAAACCTCCTGGGGAAACGCACGGTGGGCTGTAGCCTGTTGTAGTGGGTTGTGGGAACACGTGGATGTGTTTGATCGTTCCCCATGGAAACCAGTGACCAGGGACGGAAGCATCACGGACGTCACGTACTACACATCCACGTGTTCGTTGGGTGTTATTTTAGTCAGTATTAAACAAAAGGCTCGTGGAAAAGTTTTAGACATATGAAAATATATAAAAACACATGTAACTTTCTTTTGTTACATTTCCCACATTTCCTCGTATTTTTGTTTTTACCGGATGGAAATAAGATCTGAACTAATTGCTCTGCTACACGTTAATTTCATCACTCAATCTGTTTTTTTTTTAATTTATTATGCTAGTTGCAAATTATCCGATCGAATTCTTCATCATAGTGTTGTTGTCACGTGTGACTCAATGGACCTATGCTTTGATACCATATTAACTATAATGGATCTACGATGATTCATTTGAATAGGATGTACTCAAATAAAATAAAAATTAAAAAATATTACTTTAGTCTGAACATATCCATAGTTAATTTATCAAGATTGTAGTGAATGTAATGTGAAATTTAGCATACTCTCGTAGATGATATTAATTCTGATTTTTTTACTTGTCTTTGTTGTCGAAATACTCCGCCTTAAGTTAAAAATAGGTGGGAAAAAAAAGAGAAACTTTCAATGTTACCAATTAATACATCCATCAGTTTTAATCTCGAATTTACATTTTTCTGAAGGTGTCATTGCTCCTGTCAACAACCTATGTCTTTTGTGACACAAGCACAATGTCACGTTACGCATAAGTGGTGCAACAGTTCATCGTTATCCAAGATAGAAGCACAGAATTTTTACCACTCTCCCTGCCAGCCATTACTCCCGGCGAACGTACAGATACCCGTCTTGGCATCACAAGCCACGACGCCCGCATCGTAGATAGATGACGTCGTTGTCTCCGGCTGCGGCAAAGGATGCGGAGGTCGCGCAGTGGAACCACATTATCTCATTCTCGTCAGTGAAGAGACGGGCATTGTCGGATGCGCTGGTGCGCGCGCATGGGCGCACGGTACTCCTCAAAGTGTGTGATGGTGTGCTAGTGGTGGTGGACGTGGAACAACATCTCGATCTCGCCCGGGAAATGGGCGCCGCGGGAGGACCAGCTCGAGCCAAAAATGATTTCCACCACGCGCGTGATGAGTGTCCCGGCGGAAGCGCCACCAGAGTTGGGGGCAGAGTCGTCGAGACCGGCGAACGGATGAGCTTGGATGGTTTCTCATTGGCACCAGATTTGGTGGTCGGTTTAGGTTGGGATTGAGACGGTGTATTGGTTTTGAATGATGGTTTCTCTTTGAGGATAATCGCAATATCCTCATGTCTTAATTTTATACGCATATAATATTTTATGCGCGCTCTTTACTCTTATCTTTTACACGCTTTTATATGTCAATTTAACACATATTATATTTTACACGTGTTTGTCACATTTACCATTGCGTATATTTCTGACTTATGGCTTTGCAGCACATGTAGGAGAAGGTGGCCCTGACTTACCAGCATGGACGCTTGGCGTGGTTCATTCCACTGCACACGAGTGACCATTGGCACATGTTGGTCGTTGATCTCAAGGAGGGGTTTGCAGGATCACAACTCATTGCCGGGCCCATCCTACGATGACCGAGCAAAAGCCATGGCCAAATGGGTGAAGCGGGTGTTGACGATGTGGTTGCCAATGTTACATGATGCAAGGGAGCAAGTAGGTGACTGGGCTTTTGAGTGGGTCTATAAAGCGCCCATGTTTACACGGAATTGACATTTGTATGCGTGTTAGCTTACTAATATATGGGCGATGAAATGTTTATACTCGCATTTGCAAAATATGCACGCATACTTGGTGTTTGTATTGTATTAAGCACGGTTATTGTGACAAATTCCACGCATAACGTTTATACATGCTATTACGCCGTGTAGTGCTTATACTTGTAGTAACGCCTCGTACAACATTTACTCTCGTGTTTGCGTACTTATATATGCTCCATATATAATTTCATACTTGTGGTTACGCCGTGCAGATTGCTAATACTCGTAAAAAAATAAGTGAACAAACACTCATATGTGCATGAAATAATAAGCCACCTATGAACCCTATATAACTTATCCCCAAAAAATTCTAAAAAATTGTAACCCACTCTTAGTCGTTTTGGCGTTCAGATCTGCAACCATTGCCAGTCCCTTGCAGATCGATGAGGTGGGAGAAAAACCCACCAGAATTCTCTTGGATGGAATTTGCAAAGGGCTACATGCTTTTAAGTTCATGAGATGAATTTGTTAGTTGTGTGTTGTAATGGTCAGTAATTGTGCGAAGAAGGTAATGGGTGCTTGTCGAAATAATAGCTGAATGGTTTAATTTGCAACTGATCAAGCCTTTCATGCATTCCTATTATACATCACATCAGTAGCTCATGGCTCTTATCAAACTTGTACTGATATTGCGACATCCGCGTTCACCACCCGTTGCGCACCGTCGCGCATTTCGTCGAGGAGTACCGTGCGGCCATGCGCGCTCGCACCAACGCATCCGATGACGTCCGTGTCGCCGCCGACGGGAATGAGATGATACGATTCCACTGCTCCGACGACGTCATTTACAACGCGGGCGTCGTGGCCTGCGACGTCAGGCGGGTATCCGCATGTTCGCCGGAGCGGTGGCATTTACGAGAGTCGTGGCGTGGGGTGCAATTTATAGGCCCTGGACGGCAAAAAAATTCTAGAAACACGGCATGCTAACCGCCGTAGACAAATCAATCAGCCACTACCTTTGATGAGGGACCACGGGATCGACGGTGAGGATGCTTTTCGCTGGTGATGCCGTCACCATCGCGTCTTTTGAGACGATAAAGTCCGGACCGTACATCCAGTGCGCCCTGACTGTTTCGATGGGTGAAGCTTGCTTCCCATTGGTCCCCCCAACGAAGAAAGTGGATCTTGGAAGTAACACGTGTCGAGTTTTAAGGATGGGGACGTGCTTGATGTGATCGGTCCTGATGCATTTTGCAGGACAGCAATCAGTGTACCTCAGTTGCAACGATACATTGTTCAATCTAACCCTTGTAATAATACACCCCTAATACGTGTTAACAGTGAGTTTGGTGTGGCTTATTCCGAGTTAATGGAGGTTAAGGGATTTTGAGATTAATTTATTTTGAGTTAAGGGGGTTAAGTAATGGGAATAGGAAAAATACTAATGATAGTAATGATAGTAAGCGGAATGAGGATAAAATACTAATAATTACTTTTGGTGTTTGGGGATAAATGGGATTAAGCCCCGCTTAACCATACCAACCATAGAGGCGTTTGGTGTGGGGTTAGTTTATTCCGGGTTAATGAGGATTAAAATGGATTTTGGGGTTAACTTATTCTGGATTAAGGAGGTTAAGGAATGGGGATAGAAAAAGGTAGAGTGGTGGTAGTAGATGGAATGAGGATAAAGTAATAATGATTATTTTTTGTGTTCGGGAATAAGTATGGGGATTAAGGGGTTAACCCCATACCAAATAGAGCTACGTCACATTACACCCAACAGTTCAAACAATTAATCATCCTTATATGGAGCCATGGTTATAAAATAACCTTTGGTTGTCCTACGTGGATCCTACATGGCAGGCTTAGTCCTATGTGGAGCCTACGTGGAGGGGGAAGTTAGTGGTGGAGGTGGTTAATGGGGATGAGGGGGAAGTTAATATGGAAGTTAGTATGAGTTAGTGGAGGAGGGGGTTGAGGGGTGGGTGATTAACAAAGAAGTTAACATGGAAATTAAGGGGTGGGTGATTACCGTGCTAGGTGATATGAGGGCCCGCTAATTAGCTTATATAAGGGAGGTTATATGACGTGGCATATGATTGATATCCAAATGATAGTGGCTGAATAGAAAGAGAGAGAAGATATTGGGCGGGTGGTTACCTAGTTATAACTGTAGGACTAAGATGTATTTTTTGCAATTTGATACCCAAAATCACTTTTAGCACTTTAATATCCAAATATAAAAGTGATCTTTAGGGTATCAAATTGCAAAAAAATCCTTGCATGCTAGGGTAGAAGCGTAAAAAAATCATAGATGCACTTGCTATAGCTATGGATAGTTTAATAATTTCACCTATATATTTGTATTAAACCAACTCCATAGTTTTTTTTTGAAATGACCGTAAGTTTTCAGGAGGGTGTATGAGTTGTAAGAGTTGGATATCATTAAAATTTAGCATATTTTGTGCAACTTATATGCAGAAATGTATTGAAATGTATCGTCTTTGGTTTTGCAAATTATCTAGGATAATATTTAGAAATATATAAAGGAACTCTAATACTCATCCCAAAAGCTTAAATCATAAGTGAAAACGAGTCTAACAATATCAGATGTTAAATATCCAGTCCCCAACCCCAAAGCTTAGCATTGAATGACTTAAATTATCTAGTTATTTGACTAATATACTGTATGTTTCCAACTAATAAAGCCTGTTAAAATTAAGGTGTTCTTCCAAAGAGAGACTATTCTCACAGCAAGATCTGCTCGAAGCTAAAGACAAGTAATTTGAAAAGACTGACACCAGTGCAAGTACTCAACACTGTTCCAGAAAAACTCTGGATACTTTTGTAGCAGTTTTTGTCAGCAAAACAGATGAATGCATTCCATTAATTCCTTTGAAAAACAACCATCCAACATTTTACTCCAATCATGTTTGTAAGAAACCAATCTCAATCCAGTCTATCACAAGACGCAAACATTTATTGAGCCTCATAGGCCAAATGCTGGGTTATTACAAAGCCAAATGTACTTATTGGAACTCTGGTCTTTGCAAGATCAAGCACACTCAGGCAGAAGCGTTCAATAATCCCGTGATTGATCCCAATTCACATCCTCCGGTAGTCAATCACATGCAGACAGCATGCAAGAGCTTTCTCGTGGATAGAGAGGTCCGTGGATTTTTCACTGCAATTTCTCTCTCACTATGTTCAGCGGAGGCACTAACTCGGGGCCACGGCTGCAGCAACCCTGTATTTCCGGCACGGTGAAGTCCATGGCATGAATGCTCCTTCATGGCACAAATTCTGGAAACAGAAGTACTCACATTATAATTGCAGGCACTTAAATCAAGCATTAGAATAGCTCATCTCATACAGAAAACATCCTCCTGATGCTTATGAACTCAAAGCTTCCAATCAATGCTATATCAGGTAAAGCATATGGTATATCTACCTCGATTAAAATCTCCAGTAAGGAAGTTTGAATGAGAAGTAACTGAATTTTTTTTTTTTCATTAGTTGAGCCTGAAGGCTGGGTGTAGAAAATAAAAGAAAAAATATAACTTAGCCTCAGATTTGGGGAACAGACTCAGACCCCATAACCGATGCCGCCAAAACATCCGTCTGAGAGTTAAACTCCCACGGAAGTAACTGAAGTTAATGTACATATATTTGGTACAAGGAGATAACAGGGACCAATCACAATACATCATATCTTTTCAACGCATTCCTGATCTCTCATATCAGCACAAATACCACCCATGTACTTGTCTATATAGTCCGCAGACTGTTCAGATACACTACCATATTATGGTCCTTATGGTGGAATTTATGTTGTATATTTTCTTCAGAATGCAGTATACGCAATAAAGAGGAAATAGAGATCCAATGGAATATATGACTCCAAAACCAACGGTTGCACGAAATGAGGCATTCCGTAACCTAACTTTTCTGCTTGATAACCAATATGAAGCGAAATTTGGCGCCAAGTGGTTTAGCTCATTGGGATTTTTGAGTGAAACAATTGGAATCTTCAGCAGCCACAAAAGTATCCTCGCTGCAATGCTTTCATATGCCAAGGCAAAGCCACCTCTAGAACTGGACTTTCGGTATTGTTCCACCTGACCGTATATGATGAAGAAATGAAGATTTTACTGGTGGCAGTTCTCTGGGCACCTTATTGGAAGGTTATCTTTCCTCAGATTTCTTCATCATTTATAAAAAAATTCTCAATATCGAATCGATTTGTAAGGCAATAAACGTGGTCCAGATGGGGCCCTTTGCATATATTCCCCTTCAAAAAGTCCTAATTGTGCAAGTACCCTTGTCAAACTATAAATTACATATATATCCTCCAAAAACCCTTTAATTATATAGATACCCTTTAACTATTCCGACTAAATCTTGTCATTCAGAACTATTATCATTTGCATGTCAACAGACCAAATAGTCATTTTTTAGACTGTCTATATGCAAAGTGGTTGTTTAAGGGATAATATCTCAAAATACTCATAGAGTGAATGATATTTTTGCCATATTACCCATATGGTCATTTCTGTCCATCTGTTTAGATTTTTCTCCCTTAAAAAGTTCAAATTCCGTACTGTTTTGGTTCAATTGTCACTTTACATATATGCCATCATAAAAATGTATGGATAATGGTGATTTCAAAGTGTGAAGATGGTCAAAGTGCATATATACAAAGGAGGATATTTTGCAGGGTATATTTTAAAATTATAACTTTGTAAGGGTGTTTACGTAATTGAGACGCTTTTTGAAGGGTATATATATGCAAAAATCCCTTCAAATAAAATGATGGGTTTCCCTTTGCTTTTTCTTGCCTTGCACCTGCCAAGATATCGAATCGTTTCATACCATCAACTCAGGACCTGAACACATTCTCGAACTATGGATCCACAAAATCTATTCAACCTATCAGAGGATAGCCATGAACTCAAAATCTTCACACCAATGATTACTTCATTATGATTTAGACTAGGAAGATGATAGCAACAGATCCTCATGCAACACATTTAGACAACTTGGACCGCAAGCAAGTAGAAAATACATAATAGACAAGAATGCAGAGAATAATAGAACAGCCAGATGACACTTATTGATGCTAAAAGCAATAAGAAGTACCTCTAGCCAGAAGAAGAGCCCACGCAAGAGTGTCAGCACCACGTAACAATCAGAGGCACTGATTTGTTCCAAAAGATCTGAAAATATGAGCAGATATCATTCTTATGCCCAAAAACTAAGAAGCACGAAAATCCCAGTAAATTACAATTCAAGAATGTAATATGAAGTCATATGAAGGCAAAGGACAGGAAAAGGTAGGACATTGTGGAACATTGCTCTCCCAACGATATCTTAACTCTGTCATAAACGATGACACTCCTTTCTCCCTTTGGTGAGCCACTAAGCTTCTTGCTGTTGCTCATATCTATCTATGATCTAGATATCTGGAAAGCATCCGTAAGTTCTTCTTGTTGCTTATTATGTGTCAACTGCTTGTCATATAATTGGCGTATTATGCTGACTTTCCTCATACAATGCCAAATGAAAACGACTCTTACTCTCTCACTTTGGCCTTTCACCAACCAGAATGGTTATTAAAGTAAATAATTCCATATGCATAGGGGACGAATCACTAGACAAGGTACAACTTGCAGGTACAATCAAACTTCACTTGTCTGGTTGTTTCAGTAAGGGCAGCAAAAAATCATTACATTGCTATACAGCTTACTTCAAAAAATTCATAGTATCTACTATCTACTGAGTAAACATCCACAGAGCGTACAGTGCAAAAAACCATGTAAACGCAAATTACCTGGGTGATTATCAAGATACGAATGTGCTTGTTTATTTGTCGGATATGAGATAGACCTGCCACGGAGGTCCCTTTGTTTGTACACTGGTTTGCGCTCAGTTGCCATTTTCAGTAGCTCTTCGTACTCATTTTGATCGTATGGTTTTTTAAGGATGACCTCAAGTTTTCTCTTGAATGTGTTTGAGTCTAAAGATTCAGAAGGTCCCATGGAGCAATTTTCATCTTCATGCACCTGATTTAGCATGTTTGTAGAACATATTAGTAACCGTTAATATTGGGAAAATCAAATGAAATCAGAACACCTTCATTACTAAAGATGATGTGCATTAAAAAAGGCTCAAGTAAGTATTCACGATGACTTGATAATAGACACTTACTGATATATCTGAAGTTTGAGCATCCACAGGCAATGACGTCTTTGGTTCATGAGAACAAACACTACCCTCTGTACATTGATCTAAAGACCCAGCAGAAGCCCCCACTTGTTCATATTTAACAGAAAAACCATCTTTGTATTCCAAGACCATTGAGTCATGATCAATCTTTAAGAGACTAAGAAATGTCAGGTAAGATTCATCTACCATGGCGTCCTCTCCTTCAAACTGGATCTTGGGAGCAAAAGGACAATCAGTATTCTGTGAATATGCTGTTCCACTTCTGGCTCTGCCTTTCTTCAGAGAAATCCTTCTTCTTTTCCATGGAATATTTTCTGAGGTTATTTGGCTTTCTAACAGAGTCTCATCAGGTGATACAGAATCACTTGCCCCATTAGGTCCTACACATTCTCTTTCATACTTCACAAAAGCAGGCAGGCCATGATCTCCATCTGTCATTTCAAAAATATATGAATTCCCATCTTCCCTTAGATGATCAAGAAACTTTTTGTAGTGTGGATCAATATCTGCACAATCATCGTCTCCATGCAAATCCAGGAATCTCATGTAGTCATTGCCTACGCATTGAGTCACCATATTGTGACTGACTTAAATTCCAATTAGTTTTCTACCACCTGTCTGGATTCACACAAAATCAATCAACATAAAAACTCTAAAAATACGCAGATCATAACAAAAATTTGACTTTCTTTTAATTTGCCCGAGAAGGGTAAAAAGAGATAATGTGAAATGAAAACTTACAAATAATTCAAGATAAACAATAGGCTGGACAGCACTCAGTTCAAAACCTTGCTTTGTTACAAAAATAGTATAATCATAACCAGTGACCAATATATGCATATAATGTCAATGAATTGATCGAAAAGAATTTCGACAAGAAACCACCACTTGTGGTTTAACCACAGAACATAGCACACCTTTTAAACCTTTGCGAGAGCAGATCATAAATTTAAGCAAAGAGCATTACAGGTATCAAATGTAAAAGAGATAACTAAGCAGCAAGCATGACAAGAAACCCAAAAAGATAACCCGGATCGAAAAGTCCATATTTTGTTTACCAATTAGAATGCCATTCGAATCAAAACTGGACTTTTGGAAAAACCAATCTTTTTAATCAATCATTGACATATTCTCTTGGAATATAAACATGCCAACAATTGCCCGAACAATTCGATAAAATCAAAAGAATGGCAATATAATTTATTCTCTTTTCTAACTAGTTCACAAAGCCAAGATGTCAAGCTTCTCACCTGAAGGATTCCCGCACGGCGAAGGGGAGCCGGCCGGCGAAGAGAAGCCGACCAGACAAGACGAGGGGCGGTAAACTTTTAATTAGGGCTCGAAGTGCGTCCGGAGAGATCCAACTCGAAGTCTTAGCTCAGGATGACGTTAGCCATTGGAAACGACGGAGTCCAATTGCGTCAAATAGGAGTATAGGACTACTCGGAATCAAATTGATTGGGAATTTGGATCATGTTTTTTAGAATCGGCTAAAACCTGCTTTTGGTACATGTAATTTCAACGTTGGGACAAATGGGTATCTATATTTTATTTTTACTCATTTTAGTACCTAAAATTTGAATAATATACCAACTGAGGTCATGGCGCTGGACGACGTTATAAGAAGATGACGATAAACTGATCACGTGATTGATTTCACCACAAACTTGACGAATAACAAATGAAAAACGAGCCTCGGCTTAAACAAATAAGAAAAGCTCAATTAAACAACCCAAAATCCAATAAACAACTAAACAATCAATCAAATACATATCATTAGGCCTACCATCAAAGTGGCTAAGCATACCGTCAAATCTAGGGTGAAATTGAAAAAATATAGACTTACCTAGGGATGGAAGCGGGGCGGGTTTGGAGCAGATTAGTATAATCCCAAACCCATCCCATATAAAAAAATGCACCCCCAAATCCATCCCAAACCCATGCTGGTTTGTATGCCTCATCTCATCCCCGTTTAAAATTCAACTCACATAATCCATTCCCGCCCAGCCCCATATAATGTCATTGAAAACACGACAAAATGTAATATGAAAATTAAAAAATCACATATTACATATATAAAAAAAAAATCCTCCTCTTTGTCTCCAACATATAGATAAAGTTTTAATTTTAAGAAAAGAAACATTGGTAGAGTCTAAAAGGTAAAGGGATATGGAAGTCGGAATGTTTTATATGATGCATTCCTATAATACTTAATTGTTATTTAAGTAAATATATATATAATCGGGGGCGGGTTCAGGTTTTTTTAAACCTAAACCCAAACCTGTCTCAAATCCATTCGAGTTTAACTTGACTTCCCCGTTCATGTTGCAAACCCATTTAGGCTTACCCCAAACTCATACTATTAGGGGCGAGAACCCGCTAAACCCGCCTCATTGCCATCCCCAGACTTACCTGTTGCCTGGTTGATCAATCGGCGATGAAAAACTCTGATTTTAGTCGGTTATTGCACTCCAATCAATGGTCTCTTGGTAATCCCTCTCCAAAACCCTAGCCTCCTTTTAACAATGGTCACCCGGGGGGTTTGAGGGCTGTCTAACTGGTCACGTTGCTATCACATACTCATGATGTTCGTCTGTAGATAAATGTAAAATTAGCCCGTTTTAAAACTCTAGGTATTAAAACAAGTAAAAATAAATTATAGATACCAATTTGTTACCAAAAATGGATTTTAGCCTTTGACATAAGCCGAGAGCTCAAACTTCTGATCTCCATGTTGACACTGCAACCTGGAAGTCTTACCGCTGAGACAACTATGTTGCTGGCTACATGGTTTATTTAGGTTTTTTTTTTTATAAAAAAAATAAGCAGGTAGGGTGTACAATTTTACATTTATCTATTCTATTGTAAGATGCGCTCTTTTTCATGTAATAATGGTAATTGCATTGCATCGCCAATCTGTATCACTTGCAAGCATCTTTTCTTTTCCTTTTGACATTTTACAAAACTATCTTTTTATATATCTTTTGTTGCAATAATGGTAATAGAATCGACAAACTTCTTTTTTAATGAGATGAGCCTTCAGGCTAAAATCTATCGGAGTTACAGAAACAGGATCCTAGGCCAGCCTATCAAGTAGCGTCGACCCATAATCGCTGGACCAAACAAAATCTCTCTCTAATTGACGACAACCTCGAGCAACGATATCGACAGTTACATTACAATCTTTAGAAATATAAATGGTCGAGGAGTGTCATATTGTATGGACACGCGAGAAATCCTATGTTGACCTCTTCGTTAATATCCTCCTAAATGTCACACTAAAAACCACACAAGAAAACAAGGCTAATTAAATTAATCAGCAAAAAATTAGTAGAAAGAAAATACTGGGAAAATGGTTTTTACGAATATTCAATTAGTGAAATGAAATGATAACCCTAGCTAGGGATTGGTCTCAGATCCATAGAGGAGTTGTTCAAAAGGCTTGAATCTCCTCGATCACAACCATCCATTCATCCCATCCCTCCATCTCATTCCCATCACCCACCTCACTCCACCTCTCACTACCTAACCCTAGTCCATCAGCCACCAATGCCATCGTTGCCAGCTGTCAATCTTCTCTGGCGAGCAGCTCCGGGGAACCCTTCTCACCACCCACCTCTCGTTTTCATCCCCTCTTCTACCTCCCAACTCCATCTCCCCCGTCCATCTCACCAAGCCCCATCACCATCAGCCCCCTTCCACCTCCAAGACCAAGCCCACAGGGCCACAGCTCTACCTCCACCAACCTTAGCCTCCATCTTCAGATCTTCTTCCCCATTTCCGACGAGCTCTCAGCGCCACCACGAGCTCCTCTTCACCCCGACCTCCCCTTGCGGCCGACACACTACCACCGCCCTTCATCTTCCTCAGCGCCTCCACCTCCACTAACCCAGGCAGCCTACAACCGCCTCTGCCACCTTCTACCTCGTCCAGAACCCCAACACCCCCCCCCCCCACCACCACCCCCCCCCCCCCCCTCCCCCCCCCCCCCCCCAACACACACACACACCCCGCACCAAAAAAAAAACCCCCGCAAGACCTCGCAGTCTCTCTATCCGGCGACTCCCTTCTATAAACCCCCCTCTCCGCCAATAGCTCCGACGAGCTCCACCTCACCCCATTCTGGCGCCACCTCCATCAACCCTCCTCCAATCCGAACTCGCCTGAACGCCTCACGACCTTCCTTACTACCGGAACCCCGACTTCGATCACCCTCGCCTACTCAAGCCCCTTGTCGCTACCCGGCGCCGCCTCCTGCCTTTCCGACTCCCAAAACCCAGGATCCGGGCAGCCCGCAACCCCGCACCCGCCGACCTCTCCTCCCATCGTTCCCAGCGAAGATCCGACGCCGACGATTGATACAGATCCAACCGTCCGATCGGGTTTGGTCTAGTAGCTTAGTCTGAAGTAATCTGGCTCTTGCTTGACCCGTCACGAGCGTCTAGCTCGTAATAAAAGCCCAATTGGCTGATGGCCCATACATACTAGTCTATAAGAAAGCCCAAGGCGATCCGCCTGCCTCATCTCAACCTCTTCGTTGGAGCCGAGCGAAATCCGAAGTCCGCGCACCGAGCGAGATTCCGAAGTCCGCGCCGAGCGAGGTCCGCCGCCTCCTGCCTCTCCAACCCCTAAAACCCCAGGATCCGGGCACTCCGCAACCCTCCGACCTCTCCTCCATCGTTCCCGGCGAAGATCCGACGCCGACGACCCCTTCTTCCTCGCGGATCATCGTTACCAGCGAGCACCTTTTTCTCCAGATGTTCCAGGTGATCCCTGCACGATCCGATCTTGACCCGTCACAAAGTGCCTGGCCCGTAACAAAAGCCCAATTGGCCAAAAGCCCAGGTCCAATTTAATTTCCAGCGAGATGGTTGTAGCCTATATAAGGCCGGCTGCTTTCAAAATCTCTCACTCTTCTCGGCGCGAGCTTTTGGCGAGAGGCGGACTCCTCTCTGCGCGAGAGGCAGGCAGAGAGGCAGATCACCTTCGCTCGGCTCCAAGGAAGAGGTTGAGATCGAGTTGGCGAGAGGAGTTCTCCAAGGCGGAGGCGATCGAGTCAGTTCCCAAGCATAGGCGATCGTGTTGGCTCCAAGGCAGCAAGGCAGAGAGGCAGATCGACGTCGCTCAGCGCGATCTCGACTTCACTCGGCTCAAAGGCGGAGAAGGGATCGAGTCGGGTGAGGAGTCCCAAAGGCAGAGGCGATCTCGACTTCGTTTGACTTCGATTTCATCGCGAGATGTAATAAAATCGGTGCATTCGCATTCGTCGTATTGATCGATTGCTGAATTTGTTGCACTCTTCATTAGAAATGGTGAGAGTATACTCCCATCTCGATAGTTACTTAGCCAGTATCACTCCCGAGTAGTTGGGAGCGGTGGCCGCTGGCGT